>JBBBDQ010002049.1:287500-302500 GCA_037127315.1 Ascarosepion bandense | reverse complement strand
ATCGTTCCCGTAAGCCTCCTTTTGTCGCTTTCCTAATCGTCTTTGTTGTACATATGGAGGCATCAGCACATCAAACATGGCGTATATTACTTCCATGGGTTCTTTTTAGTGTTCTTCAGTAGTGAACCTTTTTTTCTATTTGTTTTACGCGCCTTCTTATAATCCATCTTGAATGTTTTATAAGATACATCATGTGATCAGTTCGCTTGTCTATAATGCCTTCTTACTGTGACACTTTACCGAATGTGTAATTTTTCAAATAAACTTTGTCACCAGGGTAGAAGCGTTTGCAGTCGCATTTAATTTTTCCTTTCTTTGGTTTCAGTTCATCAAAAACTGATTTGATCTTCCTTGCAAACATAAACTCTGCAGGTGACATTCCTAAAATAGCTTTTGCGTTTGGTGTGATACAGGTAAGAAATTCTGTAGCGTTTCATTTCTTGTTTCTATTCCTTCCGCCTTCTTATTGCTCTTTTAAAAAACGTCTATACATCGTTCTACCAACCTGTTAGGTCTTGGATGGTAGGGCGCAGATGATAAATGAGTCACTGTATACATCTGGCAGAAATTTGAGAATTCCCTTGATGAGAACTGCGTCTCGTTGCCTGATACGATAGTATCCGTGACACCAAATCTTGCAAACAATATAGAAATTCTATTGGGATTTTTGTTGTCGGCTATTTGCATCTAAATACTTCTGGCCATTTTCATAAGTTATTCACCACAGCAAAATAGTATATACCCCTCATCCGCTCTGCAGAATTAGGAAATAAATGATAAGAAGAAGAAGAAGAAGAAGAAGAAGAAGAAGAAGAAGAAGAAGAAGAAGAAGAAGAAGTGGTGCATCGTAGACCAAAGCTTGTCGGTTTGGGCCATGGGTTAAACTTTATGTATGGTGAATTTATCGCTAACTGGCAATTCTTGACCAAATTTTCAACGTCTTTATCTATTCCGTTCCAATACACGAAACTTAGCATAAGCGCTTTCAGACGTGAAATGTCCGGATATTACATTCTCTAAAAAAAAAAATACCGATACCTAACAGAAAAGATCATATGCACCAACTACTACAAAAAATTAAGAAGAATGTGATGGAAAGCGTTCTTCTTTTTGAATTAAACCATAGGAACCAGAAAAAATAAAAATGTAAATAATTTCAATTTTAAAACAACAAATTATCTCCTTTTCATCAAAGAATTAAGGAAATTTCGTGGTATTCTTTTTTGTTAATACTACCGGAATACCACCTGTTCACAGTACAACAGTATGTCTTGACAAATTGAAAATAATATTTTCATTATTTTCCTTTTTTCCAATAATTTTTTCTTTTTGTGAGTCATGAACTTGTCAAACTTAGCTTTAATTTTTCTCTTCTTCTATGTGCCCTGTCCCTTCAGGACCTACGCGATCATGGCTTTCCACGTCTCCCTATCTCTGGTGGCTCTTAGTACGCCTTCTCCTGTTACACCATGCAACCCTCGGTTCCATCATCCACCTGATTAGATCCTTCAAATATGTTATTCGCTGCTTTCCCCTGTCTCTTTTTCCCTGTATCTGGCCTGTTAGTATTAGGTCCTCCAAGCCCTCCTTCCTCATTGCATGTCCCAAGAACTTCAGCTGTCTCTTCATGATGCTCACTATTAATTTCCTTTTTGTTTCCATCATTTCTAAGACAACATCATTGCTCACATGCTCGATCCATGATATTCGCTGCCTCCTTCTGTAGAACAACATTTCAGTTGCTTGAAGTTTTTCTTTCATCTTGATATTGTCCAGCATTCACTGCCATATTGAAAAACTGACAACACATAGCCATCCAGTACTCTCTTCCTTGTTTCTAGTGAAATTATCCTGTTTTTTAATACTTTACTCAACTTCTGGAATGCTTCTTTCGCCATGCCAATTCGCCTTCGGATCTCTGGGTCGCGCTTTCCGTCTTCTGTTATAACACTTCCCAGGAATTTAAATTGTTGTATCTGCTTGATTCTAGTATCCCCGACCTGTATTTGGCATATTGGGCTGCCCTTTTTACTAATGACCATGCATTCAGTTTTCTTGCAGTTTATTTGTAATCCTTTCTTATCACTCTCTTCAGCTACCTTCTGTAGGAGGTCTTGTAGTTTTCTTTTCTGTGTCTGCTATCAGCACTGTATCATCTGCGTACCTTAGGTTGTTTAAATTGTGGCCCCCGATGACAAATACAAGCATAACTTCTAGGGTCCTCAAAATATTCTCACTGTACAAGTTGAACAGATCCGGTGAAAAGACACATCCTTGTCTTACGCCCCATTCTATCTTTGTATATCTACTCAATTCATTACCTGTCCGTATGCAAGCGGTTTGCTGCCAGTAAAGATTCTTTATTACTCTCAAGTCTTTCCCAAATATGTCAAGGCTGCCGAGCATCTCCATCAATTCTTTGTGGCGTATTTTTTCAAACGCCTTCGCATAATCAATAAAGCACAGGTAAAAGTCCTTCTTTATTTGTATTGCCCTTTCAGAGAGCTTCCTAATCATAAATATGGCATTCCTTGTTCCAGTGTCTTTGACGAAACCGCCCTGTTCTTGTCCTATCTCTGGCCTCATTCTGTTTATCGCTCTATTCATCAGGATTCGGACGATCAGTTTTGTTATATGGCTTATTAAACTGATGGTTCTATGGAGTTCGCACTCGTTTGCTCCTGGCTTCTTAGGCAGCGCTATGAAGATCGACTTGCTGAGGTAATCTGGTATTACACCACTATTATAAATTTCATTTATTATTTCTGTAATTTTTTCTATATCATATTCTTCCTGGGCTATCAACAGTTCTATGACTATGCCATCTGGTCCAGCTATTTTGTTTCTATTTGGCTACTGTTTGGATACTGCAGATTCCACTTCACACTTAAACATTCCGTCTTCATCTTTGCTCTCTCTTGAAAAGATCTTTTATATATTCTTACCATCGTTGCAGTGTTTCTTCTTTCTCCAATATGATTATTCCATCTTTAGATTTTATACGAATTTATTATTTGTATTGAAGAGCAGGTTTTTTGTCCTTTCAGTTCTTTTATTTCCTTATGCATGCCTGCTTTATTATTCCTGCTCAATCTCTCTACTTCTGCACATTTGTCATTGAGCCATTCCTCTTTAGCCTGTCTGCATTTTCTTCTTATTTCCTTGTGTAGTTCCCTGTACTCCATTCCATGTCTTGATATCATTTTCTGCCTCCTTTGCATCATGTCCAGAATCTCTTCAGTTATCCACTCGTTTTTGTTTCTGCAGCTAATTTTCTTTGGGGAAATGTTGTTTGCTGATGTCATTATTGCTTCCTTTAGCGAGTCCCATGTCATTTTCCAATTTGTTCTTCCTGTTTGATTTTCACGCTGTTAGTGTATTCTTTCTTTAGGTTGAAGTCATTCACAAGTGTGTTGTATTTCAGTTTTGGTGCTGCACTAGGCTTCTTCAACCTCCGGAGTTTTACCTTTAGTTTGCAGATGACTGGGACGTGGTCGCTTCCGCAGTAAGCGTCTGAATAGTCTTTCCTTTGAACTACTGCATTTCTGAATCTGCTGTTTATGGCTATGTAGTCTATCTGTTCTTTGTGCCAGCTCCTGGGCTTCTCCATGTCCATAGACGTCGTGGGAGTTCTTGAAACCAGGTGTTAGTTATTACCTGATCATTTGCTATGCACCATTGGACCCTATTTTCTCTTCGTTTGATGCGGATTCCTAAACCAAAGTTGCAAGTTGTCATACCTTCACACTCCTTTCCTATTTGGCATTCAAATCTCCCATGATGATCCTGATTTCTTGGCTTTTACATTGAGCTTTGACATTGTCTAGAATGGAGTAAAAAGATTCTGTTTTTTCCTCGGTGCTTTGTGTTGTTGCTGCATAGATGACTACAATTGCTATGTCGAACGGTCTGCCTTTCAGTTTGACCAGAAGAAGTCGTTCGGAGAACTGGCAGTATACCAAAACACTTTTCTTCATTTCTTTTTCCAGTATTAAGCCGACTCCTTTTTCATTATTTTTGCCTCCTACGTATATTATCCTGTGGTTGTCGCTGTTGAAGTCTCCATTATTTGGCCATCTGGTTTCGCATAATCTCCTTAATTGTGACAGGTAATTACCTCAACGTGTTGTACATACGCTTTTTTTAATTTCTGACTCGCAAACCAATGGAGCTATTATTGTTTCTTCCAGTAGTTCGGTCATTCTCAGAAATCCGTCTGCATGCGTTATCTTCTGGAAGGTAAATACTCCATTTTAAAGGAATAATGGAGGATGACAGTCGCCCATTATTGCAGTCGCTTTGCAGTGTGCGTTAGAATACTTTTCTTCGAGCCAAAAATTGTCACAAATGGACGAGGATCCGAATGAAAAATAAACTGTCTGCCCTGAATATACTTGTGAAACATTTTTACAACAAAAACCATTGCTAAACCCTCTCTTTTAATTAGGAGTATATTTTTGAGCCGGTAGAAGCGCCCTTGAGACGTGATAAACAGCGGTGAGCTGAGTTTGAATTCTAGTTGATTTCACTTACGCGCAGATACCCTTGGAAAAGGTATTAAACAATCTCTTCCCTCCAGTTATGGGTTAAATAACAAGACAAATTGGCAGTCTACTGCAGAAAGTAATGGCAACCTTCTGCTAGATAATCTTCTGCCCGGTCAGTTATGGCTCTTTCGAGACATGATCGCCCAAGCGTGTATCACGTATGGCGCTTAACTGACTGATTGACGTAGCCAAATCTGTTGTATACAGATTTTGTTTGTTGATATCTTGGTCGCCAGTCTGTTGTATCGCCAAGGTGGCAGTACGATACCAGATGGTGTCTGCAGAAATATATACACCACAATATCCGTGCTAATTTTCTATTTTTTCCTCAGATTAGGTCGTTTGCAGTGGTGTGCAGTAATATGAATCTACTTTCAGGGTGTATGATGAAATTTGTTTGGCCTTGAAAAATATTGTGCCATCCGTGATTTCATCAGATTTTTATCATGCTCAGACACTATTGTCTCAACTGTCAATTAGTTGTCTTACGGTCATTGTCTGTGATGGATGTTACTCCAAGGAAGCATATGAAAATTGCAACATTTCATGAACATACTGTCAAACTCTACAGACAGATTATGAATATTGTTGGTGTCAGCCTTTCAACTGTCAGTAGTGAAGAAACCAACTGGATCTTTCAGTCCAAAATATAAAGGAAAATGAAGTCGAAAGAAAAAAAATACAACATTGAGATGACGTATACGTAATCAAGGAAAGTGTGAAAGATCCTAGGAAAACCTTATTCATTTTGTTTCAATTAATTTGCACAAGACTTGTCAAACTGTAACTTTAACTTATCACTTGTGAAAATTAATTGAAACAACTGCTTTAGATTCCTTTCTTTTACTGTACGGTCATTTTTAGACCCACTGGAGTTACAGGGTGTAATCGTTTTCTATTTTTTCCTCAGATTAGGTAATTTGCAGTGGTGTGCAGTTATATGAATCTATTTTCGGGGTGTATGATGAAATTTGTTTGGCCTTGAAAAATATTGTGTCATCGGTGACTACACCAGGTTTCTTCTCTTGTCTCGACTGTCGATTAGTTATCCTTAGGCTATTGTTTGCGATGGAGATTATTTCAAGAAAGCGTGCGGTAATTGTAACGCTGCACGAACACACTGTCAAGCCATACAGAGAAATAGTACATATTGTTGGTATCAGCATTTCAACTTTCAGTTGTGTCATCAAGGGGAAGAAAGAAACTGGATCCATCAATCCAAAACGTAAAAGAAAAAATGCATTCAGAAGAGAAAAACAACATCAAGAAACAACGTATACGTAATCAGGAAAACTGTGAAAGATAATTGAAAGACATTATTTGTTTTGTTTTCGCTTATTGGCAGAATTGAAATATGTATATATGTATATATATGTGTGTGTGTGTGTGTGTGTGTGTGTGTGTGTGTGGCTGTGTATATATATATGTGTGTGTATGTAATTAAATATATGTGTATATTAATTAAATATATATATATATCCATATATATATATATATATGTATATATGCATATATATATATATATTTAATTAATAATTGATATACTTAATAATTCCAATCGTAAAAAGCCAGTATGATATGCTGAAGAGTGCTGTGATGCATGAAACTCAGAGTCGTGAGTAAAAAAAGGATAATATCTATACTTTTTAATATATATATATATATATGCCATGTTTATCTTAGAATTCCCTGGATTGGATCAAAATGTGAAAGTTTGGCTAGACAAATTTCATCAAATGTTCATTGTTGTTTTTTCTCGGTCGAGGTAAGTATTGTATTTCAAACCCGACCCATGTTATGTTCTGCACGCAAGAATGTTCTTCCTCCCCACCAACTTAATTCTATAATTTATCAATATAAATGTAGTTGCGGAGTTGACTACATAGGAAGAACAACTCAGCGTTTCGACATGAGAATTAAACAACATGTTCCAACTAAAAGAAGAAATCACACCTTCCCTCGAAATACCTACGGTTCCGCTATTTGCGAGCACCTTATAAAAAAAGTGTGCAGCTAATTTTAGTGTTGATCGGTTCACTGTTGCGTCCCGATCTCACTCTTCATTTCACCTTAAGGTTCTGGAAGCTTTGTATCTCGGGTCCCGAAAGCCTGCGTCGTGCAAACAGCGTGAGTTGTTGGGACTCGATATAATTAGCCTCTAACATTCACATTTATTCTCATCCTTCTCATTTTGATGACACACTTTTTAAATTTTAATTCTGATTAAAATCTCTCGTAGAGGCCTGAAGAGCGGGAGAAAAACCGTTTGCTTCGCTTTTTAAAATCATTTACAATGCGTAACATCAAGATGCACATGTTTATTTCTTTAATTAAATTCTGTACTTACAGAAACGTTTTCAAATATATATGTATATGGTAGGTATGGGTGGAATAATATTCCGCATCCAAAGAAACACTATTCTTTAAAAAGTGCTCAATACAAAGCAGAGCTAATAATATTTATTTAGAAATCATAACATAAATCGGTTGTATCACTACAAAAGTATCTATTTTGTTTCGACACGACTTCTGTCTTATCAAGTGATGAGGTTTATTTCAAGTTGAAGTGTTCTAAAAGGTTAAAAACTAGCCCAAACTTTTTAATCAGTGAGGCATTGTTACATAGACAATGTAGACCAATCAAAATAAAGTAATTTCTAATTTGAAGACTATGAGAACAGACTTCAAAAATAATTATTGGGGCATTAATATTAATATTTGATTAAAGTGAGATCAGCATTATTAATCGACTATCAGATTCAATTTATTTTTATTGCGAATTTTAAATTCTAAATTTAACAAATAATTAGATTTAAATTATTATGAAGTTATTCAGATATTAAATGAAAAGAAGACATGAACACACACATACAACTTAAAAACATCCACACATGGAAAAATAGATGAGTATACACACATAAACTGGCATATAGACACATATACAGATAATATACGCACTCATGTATACATACACACATTTTAAAATTTTGCTTTTATCGACATGTCAATTTATCTGTTAAATTTTAAGGCCAGTTTTGGGAAGCGACTGTAGAGGCTACAATATTGGATACATGTAAGAACGAATTCGTAAGAAGACGAGGGCGTTGAACGAATGAGATCAGGAGTGACACGACCATATTTCAGCGCATGAACAAATAAACAAAATTAGATACATACTCACGCAAATACACAAGCTAAAAACAAAAACGTACGAAACCGAAAACTCCACAGATCATCATATAGAATATAAAAATATCACCACGTACAAGAAAATATTTAAACAAAACTTCTGGCATATACACACGCAAATAAACGCAGAAATATTCACACAGAAAAATACGCGCACATATAAAAAACGTACATAGACAAGAATATATATATATATATATATATATATATATATATATATATGTACATACATGCACATATATACATATACACACAAATATACATATGCACATACATATATGTACACCTACACACGCATACATGAACCTTTAAACAAATATATGCATATATATATATATATATATACAAAAGCATACATAAATATACAAGACAAACACATACATACATATATATGCATACAAACACATACACATCAGCAAGTAAAATAAAATACTAATATGTCTACCTGTAAAAAAAGCCGGATGTACACCTATATACATACCTACACAAACACGTAAATATTTTTTGCCTTTATCAGATACCCCATCCGAACCCTAGGTATCCAATCGGATATGCATCACCACTCTAATACACTGACCACCAACCGACATAGCTATGAGGCACCCAACCTGACACCAACCACCGCACCAACACTCACACAGCACACGCTATCCGGCCAACACCCAACACGTTTCCCTATACCACCGATCGCAAAACCAACACCCAACAACTACGGCTCTCAACGCTCAAGATTCACACTATTTCCGAACTCTTTACTAGTCTTCGGCCCCAACTTTCCGTACATACAGATACAGATCCTGTTTGTTTATTTATTTACTCACACACACACACACACACACACACACACACACACACACACACACACACACACACACACACACATATATATATATATATATATACATACACATACATGCAAATACTGGGTAGGTATGGATGGAATAATATTCCATATCCAAAGAAACACTATGCTTAAAAAAAGGGGAGGGAAGCCTAAACCTAGAAGTACCAACAGCCAAGACTAGGAAATAATAGCACTCAAAAACCGCGCGAAACCGATACCCCCCCCCAAAAAAAACCAACACCAAGTACTAGCCCAACAACCGTCGCCACAACAAAGACGTGCCGAGACCCTGCCAAACGATACGTGCCTGAACACAGTCCATTGAACACCGGCATGACAATCGGTTCCGGGCAGAACACCCCACAGCCATACAACCCGCCGATCAATGCCAGGCCGAACGCTCGGCAAACATCATCACTATGACACATGGTGAACGAGACATCCATCAAGGATTAACCAGAACGTCCAACCCGAACAAAATTACTCACCAAAACTTTTATACATAAATTCTCAATATTACCACCCGGATTTTAATTTTGCTGAACTATGTTTACAATGAACAGTGAGATTGTTGAAAGATAAAGTATGTTGATAACAGCGAGTTTTGAACGGTTTTTTAGTAGAACCAATATAAACCTTTTTAATTTTAGGATTTTCAATTGTGCAGATGGTACAAAGATAAATTATGGAGTTAACTAGGCAGTTGTTCTGCAATGAGCATTCTTTAGGATCTCTACAATTACACCCGCTGATATTAATTCTTTTGTCCTTTGTCCGATCTATTTGATCTATTTAATTTACCGTATTTTTTGTATCTTTGTACTTGTTGAGGACTGTCTCCCTGAAGCGTATATGGATTTTGATAACCTATATGAACTTCCGAACTGAAATATTAAATATTAAATTAAAAAAGGCTTTGGAATTTAGTGTAGGTTAAGCTGGTTGATTTGCATCCGAGGAAGGGCACAACAGCCAAAAAAGTTTTGATAAAAACAACAAAGATGAGGGCAATAATCCAAATATTATGAACAGTTACTTCTATTACACTTCTGGCTTGTGGAACTCCCTAAGTATATTTTTATTTATTCTCTTAACTGGTAACCCATGTGTCGTAGTGGATTTTGGAAGGCAGCTTTCGTTATCTTAACGAGTTCTGTTTCATTTTGCATCCGCTGTTAAAAAGCATCCCAAATTCTGTTATAATTGTTCTTGTTTCTTCCTTCTTTAGATTACACAACCGTTATATCCTGCCAAGACCACATAAATAATGAATCTATTCCGTTTTAATTATGTGAAAAGAGGGGAAAAGATATGACTTAGAAAAAAAGAAAGAAAGAAACTATATATATTTTGTCTTCATGTGTCTTAATGGCCTTTGTTAGGCGTCTTTTGTTATCCGAACGTGTTCTGTGTCATATCTTGCATCCGCTGTTAAAAAGCCTCTCAAATTCTTTTATTATTGTGCTTGTTCCTGCCTTCGTTATATTGCACGACTGTTATGTTCTGTCAATACCACATAACGATCATCTGCTATGTATTCAACTATGAAAGAAGAATAGCAAATCATATTTGTATAACTTCAAAGCTCAAAAACATTTAAATTTCGACATTAATTGAATTATAGGGAGTTGATATGCCTTTAAACAAACAAATGAATTAATCAATTTAATATGGCGACTGACGTTGCATTTGAATGTTTGGGAATTCAATAACTCTTTCCTCATTATATGCACTAGAAATTTCAACTGTTTCTTCATGACGTTAAGTATAACTGCCTTTTTTGTTGTCATTCGTCGTTGCTCAAATGTTCGGTCCATGGCATCCTCAGCATCTTTCTGTTGAATCTCATTTCTGCTACTTTAATGCTCTTCTTCATCTGGAGGAGATTGTGAATTATTCACAGCCATATAGGAGGATTGTCAATTCTTCTGAAATAAAATCTTTCACGAAATAATCGTTCAATGAAGTTTCCGAACAGCTTCAAGTTAGCGAAAGTTTTATAAGTGTTATTGATAAGATTTTACCATCGCTTTCGAAACACATTAGCAATAATGATCATGACGATGCCCATATTTATCTAATAATAATAGTAATAACATTATATGAAAACAGTAATGAAATATTAATAAGTTAATAGAATCGAATGGAATTAGTCTTTATCAGTTTTTTAAAATAACACCTAATCATTTTTAACTTCAGAATTTGCCACCTTCCTAAAGAAGCTGTCATAAAAATATTGACAACTTTTCTTTTTCTTTTCTTTTTTTTTTGCGATATCTTTAATCCTCTTGAAGATATAGAATTCTAGCTCATGTGAAGACTTTTATGCGATTCACTCTTTATAATCTGTTTTTCGGCTCCTAGAAGCCGTCATTCAAATTCGAAGACTTATCTGGTACAACATATATATATATATATATATATATATATATATATATATAAAAGAAAAAAAACGCAAACAAAATCTTCAAATAAAATAACCATTAACAAATCTACGCCTATTTATACGCATGTTCACATGCACATGCAGGTATGTCAGCTGAACGTGTTTTTCGGCGGATCAAAATTCGATTTATAAACCTAAATATACTCTGATCAATTTTCTGTGATAAGCAACTTAATTTGCGTTATTTCACAAACATTTTCTATGCTAAGAATTTCTGTATTGATTCGTTTGCCTGTGTTTTATTACAACTTAAAATCTTCCCATATGAATCGTAAGGATTGTGTGCTGTAAAGTTTGATCAAATCCAAAAATTCTGCAATATCATTGGACTTCACCCGGCTTCTCGGTTACAGTCAATTTCTCACCTCATAGCTTCCCTGTGCCTTTCCTTTTCTATGAAAATTTTCATAATAATTGTTATGGTGAGCTTTCCTCCTCTTTCTTAATGGTTATTTTTACACCTCCTCCTAGATAAATTGTACATATGGGAACAAATGTGACTACATAGAGACTTGGGGTATTATGGTGTCTGTAGTAAGAATGGTAAGAAAGTGTTGTTTTGGTGTAAGGAATACTGTGGTATGTTTGGGTCAGTAACTGTGGTTAGCTAAGATAAGACAGATTGAAGACAGTTTTCCCCTATCCCTCTTATGGCCTTGTGCCACATTTTTGCATAATTAAAACTTATTGTTTTCCTCCTTGGTACCTGGATTACGGCCATATAACGTTGAAACATTGGTTCCTGTATGATGAACGAGGTTAAGCAACGGCGAGCTTGGTCAGTATCTAGATAGTTGCCCACTTGGGAATACCAGGTGCTTGAGAATACCAGGACATGCTGGTGATGCAGTGGATAATGACTCGGAATTGTTAATTGGCGGCCCGAGTTCCATTTCCCGTTAAGTTGTCTATATTCACATATGCTGGTCCTGGTTATGACACTAAACTGAATCCGGCAGTGAGGCCCCTGATTGGAAAGTTGGAACCACCTCTTAATTTCTTTTTTTCCCAGATCCACCCTGACCTGGAGTGGTAGCACCGGATAGGGTGCCAGCTATGGGAAAATAGTTAACATTAAACTGGGGTCAAAACAATATGAAAGTATAAAAATAGATTTTTATAGAAAGAAAGAAATAAAGATAGATTTTTATTGAAAAATATATATTTTTGAAGGGAAAATATTGCCAAAAATACATTTTTGAAAGAAACATATTGCTAACAAAACACTTTTGAAGGAGAAAATATTGCCAACAATAAATTTTTGAAGAAAAATATTGCCAATAAAACATTTTTGAAGGAAAAATATTGCCAACAATGAATTTTTGAAAGAAAAATATTTCCAATAAAACATTTTTGAAGGAAAAATATATTTGACAAAGCATTTTTGAAGGAAAAGATATTGCCAACAATAACTTTATGAAGGAAAAATATTGCCAACAATAAATTTTTGAAAGAAAAATATTGCTAATAAAACATTTTTGAAGGAAAAATATATTTAACAAAACATTTTTTAAAAAAACTTTTGCCAACAATAAATTTTTTAAGGAAAAATATTGCCAACAATAAATTTTTGAAAGAAAAATATTGCGAAAAAACATTTTTGGAGGAAAAATATATTTAACAAAACATTTTTAAGGAAAACTTTTGCCAACAATAAATTTTTTAATGAAAAATATTGCCAACAATAAATTTTTGAAAGAAAAATATTGCCAATAAAACATTTTTGGAGGAAAAATATATTTAACAAAACATTTTTAAGGAAAACTTTTGCCAACAATAAATTTTTTAAGGAAAAATATTGCCAACAATAAATTTTTGAAAGAAAAATATTGCCAATAAAGCATTTTTGGAGGAAAAATATATTTAACAAAACATTTTTAAGGAAAACTTTTGCCAACAATAAATTTTTTAAGGAAAATATTGCCAACAATAAATTTTTGAAAGAAAAATATTGCCAATAAAACATTTTTGAAGGAAAATATATTTGACAAAGCATTTTTGAAGGAAAAGATATTGCCAACAATAACTTTATGAAGGAAACATATTGCCAACAATAAATTTTTGAAAGAAAAATATTGCCAATAAAACATTTTTGGAGGGAAACTATATTTAACAAAACATTTTTAAGGAAAACTTTTACCAACAATAAATTTTTTAATGAAAAATATAGCCAACAATAAATTTTTAAAAGAAAGATATTACCAATAAAACATTTTTAAAAGAAAAATATTACCAACAATACAGTTTTGAAAGAAAAACATTATTACCATGACACATTTTGAATGAGAAAAAAGTCTTAGAAGAGGTGAGTTTTAGTATCATGGATATCGGCTGGGAATGGGAAATAGTTACAGCTGAATTCGTTGCAAACACTTACACACAAATGCCATTAAGAAAGTTGTGAATCCATCTTTCCCTTTCAGCTATGGGTTAAATAGCAATGTAGATTGGGTTTTATAATTATGGTTGACAAACAGTCTTCCGCAGGAAAAAATAGAAACCTACTGCAGGAAAATCGGCCTAGTCAGTTATGAGTCGACATAATCCACCAAGTCTTTTTCACGTACGACTCTAACAAACTGACTGAGAGATTTGTCTCTTGTTTACTGTTTAGGATTGGTTTTCCGTTTCCTCCTAAAGTCTTTTCATTTTCTTTCACTCTTGTTATTTACCTTACGTCTTAGTCCCATTGTTATCTTCACTGAAGTCAATTGGTTTTTAAAAAAATCACAATATAAACACTGAAAGAGTTTATTGGAATAACTATCGACATGGTTCTATCTGTAATACATTTTAGCGACCGGTCACCAATACGATTTCATCAAGAACAGTGACCGACAAAAGTATGATCAACAGCAAAGGCGGAAAATACAAATAGTACCGACAAAAGTATTATCAACATCAAATGCAGAAATTATAAACAGTAACCGACAAAATTGTATCTGGCATCAAAGGCAGCCGGCTTGAAAGGCAATAGCCGTACGAGATGATTGACTGATGTGCTTGGTCATATATGACACAATAAAGCGAAAACCCCAGAAGGCAAAAAATGCGTGGAAATTTCAGATTATATAAGTACTCGTTTTTTTCTGGCCGAGATCAGAACATTGTGATAAGGCAGAGGAAACGCAGAGAAGAAAGAAGAAGCGAAGGCAACTCCTTCTGCTCAACGAATCCCGACAACTCCCTCGTATGTGCGTGATTCTCCCTGGCTACCTCTTCCTCCACGCAACCGTCACTGACGAAAAATAAAAGTATAAGTTTATATTTTTTATATATGTTCTAAGTTTATCTTTATCCGACAAGACGATCGTAATCGTTAGAGAACCAGAGGCGTAATACATTTCATATTATTTGCTGCCAAACTTTGAAAAGCTGGATAACCAGCAACACATTCGTGAGTTAACGACAGACTAGAAGGTTTCATCATTCTGATGACACTTAGTTCGTGACAATGACTGCCATAGTTGAATGTACTTGAATATAACAGAAAAAGGAAACAACAAACTTTGGATTATTTATAGATAATTTCAGAGAAGAAAATTAGTATAAGATGAAATAGATAACTCGTACAATCATAGTTGATTTTCTAATCGCCGCTTAGATGTGGCACAAGGCCAAAAGTATGGAGTACCCAGTGAGAATCGAACTCACTTGTAATAGGTTCTAGCAAGACAAGCTTGCTAACCATTACACCACGTTGAGGTGCCCAACTCGTACAACCATAGTATACCATAAGATTAACGTTATTAAAGGAACTACAAATGAATTTTCATCATGGAAAAAAAGCTTTAAAGAATTTTGAAGAGCTGTAACTGTTTCCTGAGTTAACACAAGACATGTTTTTTTTAATCAATTTGCTCCAAGCAAAGCAACAATGCCACTAAGAGATAACGGGCTACTGGGAGTGAAAAAAAGTTGAAACATTTACAGGAACCTGAAACTCGATCCTAAACAATAAAAAAGGGGATAAG
>JBBBDQ010002049.1:25000-282500 GCA_037127315.1 Ascarosepion bandense | reverse complement strand
TCTTTTCGAGTATCAAGAATCATTGGGACTGTATTTTTTTAGGGCAGGGTCCCCATCTTCTACCCTTGTTATTTATTCCATAACTGGAGGAAAGGGACAGATTAATACCTTTCCCAAGGGTACCAGTGCTTAAGTGAATGCAGGGTATTCAACTGGAATTCGAACTCGGCTCACCGATTTCTCTTTCCGAGCCGATATCCACTGCACCACAACGCATATCCATCACTATACGCTTACAGCACCTGGTATTCCCAAGCGCTCATTCATCTAAGTACTGACCAGGCTCAGTGTTGCTTAACTTTGGTGATCGAGCGAGAACCGGTGTATTCAATGCGATATGGCCGTAAGCATGCACATCCGTCACTAAACGCTTACAGCACCTGGTATTCCCAAGCGGTCACCCATCTAAGTACTGACCAGGCTCAACGTTGCTTAACTTTGGTGATCTAGCGAGAACCGGTGTATTCAATGTGATATGGCCGTAAGTCTGGATAGGATGGAAAGGAGGATAAAACTGGTACTTAACATAAGAAAGAGATAGATGAGGTTTGTGAGAAAGAAAAGCCTGAAGAATTTAATAATTACATGAAGAATAGCGAGAAAGATAGACAGAGGAAAGCAGCGCGCGATCTACGCCTGAGAAAATGAATAGCAAAGTGGGTTTGGGAGTGATACCAAGAGAAAGAATGTTGAGAGCGACAAGAGACAGAGCCAAGTGAAAGTCCATGATCGCCTACGTCTTGAAGGGACACAGTACGCGAAGAAAATGAAGAATCTTGTAGATCATAAAATATTTGTTGGTAATTTTTTTAGAAATTTATTGTTTATAATTTTGCTACAAAAATATTGTCCACAATGATAAATGAACCAGGCCTTGACCAAAATTTGAATACCAGGCTACAACAGTGATAAACTTAGAAGAGTTAAGTTAAAGTGAGATAACACATGGTGACCGGAAATAGCATCGCACATGGAACGAGAATGAATAATGATAGGAATAAAGAGTCCTGCTTGAGATTTCTAGCACCTGAAGAGAGCCATAGTGTACAACAGATGAAACGTCGTAAACATGGCAACACAGATGAAGACAATAGTCCGAATATTGTAAATAATACCTCATCTCAGAAGTATAGACAAATACAAAAATATTGTTAGTAATTTTTTTTATAAACCTTTATTGTTGGTAATTTTACTCTAAAAATATATTTTCACATATTTTGTTCTGTATTAATTGTTATTTTGGGATAAAATGTTGATTATTTTATCATAAAATATATAAAATATATTGTTGGTCATTTCAAAGTACATAATATATTGCTAGTCATTTTGATACAAAAATGTATTGTTGGTAATATTACGATAAAAAGTATTGCTGATAATTTTAATATAAAAATATATTGCAGTCATTTTTACTATATAAATGTAGTTTATACTTTCATAGTATTTTTGTATTTGGGGTTTCACTATTTGCCCATAGCTGAGACTGTAACAGGTGCTACCATCCAGTGTCAGGTTATCTGGGAACCGCATAAAATAAGAGGTGGTTTTCTTCAAAATCTCTCATCTCCTTATCAGAGTCTTTGCTGCCGGATGTAATTAATAGTCGTACCCAGGACACGGCTATTGTATGAGCATGTATCTTATAAGCAACAAAATCAAATATGAACATTATTAGATGATGAAAACCTACTTTTAATTGTGATTGGTAAATTGATGCCATTTTATATTTTAACATTTGTATATGCGCGTTCCTTGTTTTTGATTCTGTCGACAGCACAGTACAATTATTAATTCATTTTTAATAGTGGGTATTTGCCTATGGCTTAGGCTTAAGCGACACCGACTAACACTAAAACGGTCGAGTTTGATCCCGGCAGTAGGTAAGTGAATGCCTATTCACACTAATGTGTAGTGATACAGCGAAACAGGGTTGTATGTGGATGACGAATATATATATATATATATATATATATATAATATAATTAATAAATTATAATTACATTGATATGTTATAATATCACTACAAAAGTAGCTATTTTGTTTCGACACTTTTTGTGTCTTTTCAAGTGATGTTGTTGTTTCAAATGAATGGCTTTAAAAGGTTAAGAACAAACAAGACCCCTTTCATCAGGGAGGCATTATTATATATATATATATATATATATATATATATATATATATATATATATATATATATATATATATATATATATTCTGTATTTGAGTAGCAATCTCTCTTTTGTGGATGTGCGTTGTGGTCCAGTGGATATTTCTCTCGGAACGAGAAATCGGAGTGCCGAGTTCGAATTCCAGTTGAATTCGTTGCATTCACTTACGCGCAAATACCTTTGGTAAAGTTATTAATCCGTCTCTTCGTTCCAGTTATGGGTTAAATAACAGGACAGATTGGGTTCTATAGACTTGGCTGGTACCTACTGCGGAATAATCTTCTGCCCAGTCAGTTATGTCTCTTTCGAGACATGATTGCCTAAGCATGCATCAGGTATGGCACTTAACTGACTGAGGATAAATGCTGTTTAAAATCATATAAATTAAAATTAACACCCTGAATGACAGGCGGTCAGTGCTAAGCATTATGCTGAACAGATGAATAAACTCTAACTTAACGGCAATAGACTGATTATTCAAGATGACAATGAAGCTCCCATCTCTCAGACAAAACCAAACACACACTTAAAGAGATCAGACTCGATATTCTGACAAAACCATCAAATTGTCCTGCCATAGCCGCTTCAGACTACCACATTTTTCGCTCGCTTTCTAACAATTTGAAGTGGTTTTCGTTCAACAATGATTTTGAAATAAAACCGTCGACTGATGAACTTTCCGAGTTAAATTTTCGTGATTTCTATCGTCAAAGCATTGAACAATTATGAGATCGCTGACAGGAGGTCATCGACAATGAAGAGGAATATAATTGAACAATCGATAAAAAGAAAAGAATGAGAAATAATTAATGAATTTGTGAAATAAAAATATGAATAAAATCAAATATAAAGGTAGACAGATATGAAGTGACATAGATGTTGTAAAAAATTTATTCTTCGTTCCTTATTCACTCGGATATATATATTTATTCTTTATTATTTATATATATATATATATATATATATATATATATATATATTCGGTCAGGTTCCAATCCTGGGTAAAAATGCAATCGGAGTCTAACCTTACTGATGAGCTGTGATACGGCGAAACAGATATATATATATATATATATATATATATATATATATATATATATAATCGTTTCATCCCAAGCAAGGCGGTACCGCCAATAATGCGCAGGGAGATACTATAAGAGTAAAAGTTTAGACAGGAGGTGAGTGAACGAGTTACAGGAGGTGTTAGAGAATGTAGAGAATGAAGAAAACACAGGTGTGAAGACAGGTGCGAAGGTAGAGAGAAGGAAAAGAACAAGATATACAGGGTGATGTAGAAAGAACTGGAGTCAAGTGGATAAAAGATGGGCATTGACAATGCATTTGAATTCTTGGAGGTATGAACACACACACACACACACACACACACACACACACACATATATATAGAAATATACTAGCAGTATAGCCCGGCGTTGATCGGGTGTAATGAAAGCTTTAAAACTAATCCATGGTCCTCGAGGTCACACTCTTTAGACGTTGGCACGAAAGACCAAAAATAATAGTTGTTTCCAGATAAAGCGAAACCGTAGACTGGAAGAAAAATGAATGGATGTAAGTCAAATTTTGATTTCCTGCTATCGATATCAAATAAGTTTTTTTCGTCATAAACTGAATTTTGAAGGCTAAATAAGTCCTCTAAGTAAATGGTATCATGGCTGAGACTAAGAACTACAATTATACCTACTTAGAGCCAAACCCGAAGCAAAAACTAAAATAAAAAGGCTGAAAAAATAGAGACATACAGGCAGATAAACAGACACACACACAAACATCTTGCCTTATATATATATATATATATATATATATATATATATATTATCGATTTTTTGCACTATTGTAAGAACTGCAACCTTGAAACTTCTGAATATCGTTTCTTATGTCTTTGTCTATGAGTGTATCAATTTTTTTTAAACTCGGACCACTCCTTCTATAATCCGATTTTTTCGATTATCGATTTTCGATATTTATCTGGGGTACTTCGACATAAAACCTAGCTAAGAACACTCGCAGACGCTTATAGTACAACTGTGTAAATTTTCAAGAAAATCTGTTCAGCCGTTTCGGAGTCTATAGTTAACGGACACACACACACATACACACACACAAAGTTACATTTATAAATAAGTTTAGATTGAGAGAGAGAGAGAGAGAGAGAGAGAGAGAGAGAGAGAGAGAGAGAGAGAGAGAGAGAGAGAGATAGAAATGTACAAATAGTTTCAGATATATGAACACATAGGGATAGATAGAAATAGTCTCATATATATATATGAACTTATATATATATATATATATATATATATATATATATGAATAAATGAATGTTGTCACGTCAACTATCTGAACACCTCAGTTGACCCCACAGGCAATGGTTCCTTCAAATCTGTGAGTTTGGTCTTTGGGGTGAACATTCCTTCAAACGTGTGTAATTTTTGGCATCTCATAAGCCGTAACACATTGTTTCACTCGACAACAGGAATAATAAGTGTTGACATTACTGGCTTCCTTAAGGAGAGGCCAACTCCTGGCTTGGTTAATTCACTTTACAATTCCTTATAATTATTCGCAATTCGATAATGTCTAGTCACTTGCTGAAGGCTACCTAAGGACTTCTCTTCAAACAAAGAATTTAGGTCTGCTTGTGCCATTTTGTTCTAAGTCGTCCCTGTCATTTAAATAATTGCGAAAAATTCTTCCTTTTTTCCTGTTAATTGGTTCCGACATTATCATTTTTGTTATCCAGCGTTTTACAATGATAAATCTGTATTAAACATTGTTTGTCTTCTTATTTATTTATTTATTTTTTTAACGATTCTTTTTATTATTATTATTATTATTATTATTATTATTATTATTATTATTATCTTTTATTTCTGGTGTATAATATCCTTCCGGATCCCAAACAGAGATCTAAAGTCAGAAATCGCATCATAACATTTTCCATTAAGCATTTTTTGAACAAAAAAAAAAAAAAGAACAAATCCTAAGATCACACACATTTTACATAGATAAAGCCCTTTTAACCCTCTAGTGCCATTCGTATCATATTTGATACAGTATGAAAACAAGCCTTGAAAGAAATATTTTCCTGAAAAATTTTTTAAGAGAAATATTTTATAAATTTCAAATGAAAGCAGTACTGACTGCTCGGTCAATGAATACCAAATGTTTCCTTATAGGGAAATACCAAATGTTTCCTTATAGGGAAATACTGTATCAAATATGATACGAATGGCCCTAGAGGGTTAAAGGTGTTAGTTGTACTTTTGATTACAACTATTTTTTTTTGTCTGTTTTAAGAGATAGGCTACTAGGAATGTCATTCACGAAGTCTATCAGTGCCTTTTTTCAATCAATCCAGGGGCTCCAACTACAACTGGAATTATTGATGTCCTCCCGTGAGACATTTTTGAGATTTCTTGTAGTTTGATAATTTGTTTTTTTTTAAAGAACCTCAATAACACATTACAACCTGCAGGGACGGCCATGTTAATAAACATTACTACTACTACTACTACTATTATTATTATTGTTATTATTATCGACATTATAATTTTATTATCATCATTATTATCTTATTATAATCATTAATATCATCATAATTGTTAATTTTATTATTATCATCATTTTTATCATAATTCGATTTCTGCTAAGGTCGCACTACCTACCAAGTGTGCGGAAAGACGTAAGGCAGGTCATGGTGTGTTGTTATGACTACATTTAATTTTTTTCTATCTTTTGTAATATCACGAGCGTTACATAGACAAAGTTCTCCTTAATATGTGGGCTATACTTAAGACAATTTTTGTATATCTCTTAAGCTGGGGTTTCCAGGGATTCTTTCAATGAGTTGTTTTGTTTCATTTTTTATAATTCCACGCGCACCAACTATCAATGGTACTATTCTTGTTTTCAATTTCCACATTTTTTCTATTTCAATTCCCAGGTCTTTATACTTTCAAAATTTTTAAATTGCTTGGTTGCTACGTTACAATCCGGTGGACAAGCTATATCAATTAATAGGCAAGTCTTTTCTTTTTGGTTTTAACAATAATGTCTGGTCTTCAATTTTTCTATCGATGTAGATGGTGTAATCCAAAAGAATGGTGACGGCTATTTCTGTAACTGGTACTGGGTGATGTTCATACTAGTGTTTGTTTACATATTTTACAAAGTGTTCGCACATTGTCCAGGGTAAATATTCTCCCACTCTATCGTGACGATTTTTATATTCATTTGGGGCAAGTACAGAATATCCTGAGATTAGATGGTCTATTGTTTCTTGGTATTTTTACAGGAACCTGCATTGTGGATCAACATTATTATGTACTATATTTGCCTGAATATCCTAAGTGAAAAGACCCTGGTCTTGCGCTGCATGAATAAAGCTTTTAGTTTCTGATATTAATCCAGATACTCGTAACCATCGATGAGTATTAAATTTATCAACATTGGGTTTATTATCATTATTATTGCTGTTATTATTATTATTATTATTATTATTATTATTATTATTATAATTACGTTGTAAATTTTCATCATATTTCGATTTCTGCTATGGTCACACTACCAATCAAGTCTGCGGGAAGACCTAAGGCAGGTCGTGGTGTGTTGTTATGGCCCCATTTCATGTTTTTTCTATCTTCCCCATCATCCCTAGCGTTACATAGACAAATTCTCCTTAGTGCGTTGTTCTGTACTTAACAAGACAATTTTTTGTATATCTCTTAAGCTGGGGTTTGCATGGATTCTTTCAATGTGTTGTTTTGTTTCATTTTTTATCATTCCAAGTGCACTTACTATCACTGGCACGATTCTTGTTTTCAATTTCCACATTTTTTATATTTCAATTTCCAGGTCTTTATATTTTGACAGTTTTTCGAATTCCTTGGTTGCTATGTTACAATCCGCTGGACAAGCCAGAACAGTTAATAGGCAGGTTTTTTCTTTCTGGTTTTTAACAATAAAGTCCGGCCTATTTGCTTCGATTTTTCTGTCTGTGTAGATGGGGTAATCCCAAAGGATGGTGACATCTTCTATTTCTGTAACCGGTGCTGGGTGATGTTCATACCAGTGTGTGTTTACATATTTTCCATAGTGTTTGCACACTGTCCAATGTAAATATTGCTTCACTCTATCGTGTCGATTTTTATATTCATTTGGAGCAAGTACAGAACATCCTGAGATTAGATGGTCTATTGTTTCTTGATATTTATCACAGAACTTTATAATTTTGTTATTAATATTACTATTGCTATTATTATTATTATTATTATTATTATTTTATTTCGATTTCTGCTATGGTCACACTACCTACCAAGTAAGTTGGAAGACCTAGGCAAGTCATGGTTTTTTGTTATACCTACATTTCATTTGCTTTTCTATCTTCAATTGCATCATTAGCGTTTCTTTTCAGCTGGGATGTCTAGGAATTTTTCAGTGTGTTGTTGTGTTCCTTTTTTTATCATTTCAAGTGCACCTACTATCAATGGTCCTATTCTTGTTTTCAATCTCCACATGTTTATTTCAATTTCCAGGTCTTCATATTTCGAATGCCATGTTACAGTCCGCTAGGCAAGCCATATCATTGAGTAGGCACGTTTTTTTTTCTTTCGGTTTTTGACAACTATGTTCGGCCTATTTGCTTCATTCTTCTTGTCTGTGAAAATGGCGTAATCGCATAGAATTGTGATATTTTCTGTTTCTGTATGCGGTCGCTTAATGGTGTTCAGTTTTATTACTGGTATCATTATTATAATCATTGTATCACTTTTCATCATATTTCGATTTCTGCTATGGTCGCACTACCAACCGAGTCTGCGGGAAGACCTAAGGCAGGTCGTGGTGTGTTGTTATGGCTCCATTTCATGTTTTTTCTATCTCCCATAACATCCCTAGCATTACATAGTTTAGACAAAGTTCTCCTTTATTATTATTATGTCATTTTTCATCATATTTCAATTTCTGCTATGGTCGCACTACCAACCAAGTCTGCGGGAAGACCTAAGGCAAGTCGTGCGTGTTGTTATGGCTTCATTTCATGTTTTTTCTATCTCTCCTATAATCCTTAGCGTTACATAGACAAAGTTCTCCTTAGTGTGTGGGCTGTACTTAATAAGACAATTTTTTTATATCTCTTAAACTGGGGTTTCCAGGGATTCTTTGAATATGTTGTTTTGTTCCTTTTTTTATCATTCCAAGAGAACCTACTATCACTGGCACAACTCTTGTTTTCAATTTCCACATTTTTTTCTATTTCAATTTCCAAGTCTCTTTATTTTAACAGTTTTTCAAATTCCTTGGTTGCTGGACAATCCATATTATTATTATTATTATTATTATTATTGTTATTATCGTTATTATTATTACTGTCGTTTTCATTATTTTATTATTATTATTTACGTGTGTACAAAGACACATACTCATATTTATTTTATATTTTATATTTATATTTTTTATACTTGTATGCATTTTAGACAACATGAAGAAGTCAGATATATTTTCGAAATAGTATTAAACAATGTGTTTTATTTTATTTTTCTTAAATTGCACTTGCTTTCTCATTATATTAGGTTGTCTCAAAAGTTCGTAAACACTTGCAAAAAATTGAAATTTTTGACGCCAAATAATCTAAGGTTACCAGAAAACACTTGCAAAAAATTGAGATTTTACTCACAAAAACAACAAAAATTATTGCTCAAAATAAAGACCATCATTTTTCCAAGACTTTCTGCCATCGATCTGAAAGCTTTCGGATCTGGTCAAAGAACCATTCAGCCGGCTTCGAATTAAAGAATTCTTGACACGCTTCCCCGACTTCATCAAACGAGTCGAATCGGCGGCCCTTCAGAAAGTGTTGCATTGAACGGAAAAGGCCGTAATCTGATGGAGCACAGTCAGTACTCTAGGCTGGATGTGGCAACCTCAACGCCGTCCAGCTCTTCAAACTTGTCTTTGGTCTTCCTGGCGGTGTCTGGCTTGGCATTGTCCTGCTGCATCAAAGCGCGCTTTCGTTTAATCAGAGCAGGGTACTTTTGTTTCAACTTTTCGTAGACCCGCTCAAGTTGCTGACAGTAAAGTTCAGCACTGATGGCTCGACCATTCGGAACCAACTCAAAATGCACGATTACTTCAAAGTTCCACCAAACGCATGACATGTCTTTCTTGCCAAATCGATTTTGATTTGGAACCGACGGTGTCTCTTGCCATTTCTGAACACATCGCTTGTCTCCATTGTGCTGGACACAGAAAGACCCATTTCGCAACTGTTTATGAACTTTTGGGACAACCTAATATTAAATCATATTAATTATTATATTAAATTAATGATTATATTAATTATTGTATTAAATCATATTAATTTCCTCCTACGACGAGCCGGCACACTGACCCAGATACTGGTGGAAAGCTATGTTGATGTCTTTGTTCATTGTGAGTACACTGCCGTCTGGTACAGAAACGTGTGGAATTCCTTCACCCGAAGAAGTAGCTAAAAAGCAGCGGGCTGTGTAGCCCCCATTTAGGCCTGGTCTTGTTTGGCGTCTCTTCGCATGAAGATTGACAAGTTGAAATACAAATCCTGACAATATTTGCATTGCCTTGTAAAGTTCTAAAATGGCGAGTCTTTAGTTCATTTCATGATCCATTTTGAAATCTAATACCTGAAGTAATTAATAATAAATAGGTTAGTTCTATAAACAAATTGTATAACATCTCAAAAAAATTATATTTTTTAAATTAAATTAATTTTGGATGCGTGGTTAGAACGTTCCCTTTCTGACCATGAAGCCTGTGTTCGAATCTCACCATGGTCGATTTGACAGGAAAGTGACGTCTTGATATTATCGGTCCAGAGGAGCCGATCCAAGCGTGCGACATCTTTGAGAATTGCCTGAAAACCATTCCACGTGTTGAACCAAGCCTTATGAGAGAAATTGGGTAGATGGGGCCTTTTAGGAGCCTTTGGTGTTTAGAAGAAATCTTGAACCTTGGTTGACATTTTTCCTTGAGATAGTGTCTTGTATATAACAACACCCGGATGTAGGATTGGCGATCCACGGCTGTATCATCCATCGAAAGAAGTCCACGACGTGTATTCACAGCAACAAATACTGAGAACAGCAATGCTTGACAATGTCGATGGATTTCCAACCGACCGTTGGATGATAATGAAATTAAAATTAGCCTGAGTGTAACAATAAATACTGATTACCCTGATTACATGCCAGTTCAAATGTTTGATGCCATCCACCGGATTTAATAATACGTTTCATACATTCTTTAATTAAATTAACTCTTATTAACCTGGGATGCTGAAGCTATTTAGCCCATTTGGGCATAACTTTAAAATGCGTTTACATAAAATTTAAAGTTCGCCAGCCACAACTGCAGAGAACTACAGAAGAAAACGAAAACCACATCACTTGAGGACTTTCAACAAAGGAAACTACGAAAATAGATAGCAAACCGTAACTTGAAGAGATAACAATGACGGAGTCAGGATGCCGATGTTTCACACTACTTGAGGTAAAAGGTTTAGACCTATTGTTCCCAAACTTTTCAGAATCGGGACCCACTATTTATGACCACATCTTATGGCGACCCAATCAAATTTACGAACCAAAAACATATGATAGGTTTTTATTTATTTCTATATGTAATTTGCAAGTAGATATCTAACCTTTGATCATAAAATTTTAACTTTTAATTGAAACTGCATAGGAATAGGAGCTGGGGGAGAATTATATCCACAATCTGCATCTACCAAGAGATATTAAAAAGGTCATCGATATCTATAATCAAATGTTAAAATTAGCTGATAAAACCGTTACTATATCTAAAGTACTGTATAACATCTCTTCCGTTTCTTTTTCTTTATTATATGTGAATTTTCAGCACTGTTTCTAGTTGCCATTTGCACATTTCTGAATTCATGGTTCTCCACAGCTTCCTTTTTTCTTATCTGGGAATTTTCATCACTTTTCGGAAAGATAAATGGGTTGTTTCCAGTTGCCATTTGCACAGTTTTGAACTCATGGTTCTCCACAGCTTCCTTTTCTTTATTACCTGTAAATTTTCATCACTTTTCGGAAAGATAAAAGGGTTGTTTCCAGTTGTCATTTGCTCAGTTTTGAATTCATGGTTCTCCACAGTTTCTTTTTCTTTATTATCTGTAAATTTTCATCACTTTTCGGAAAGATAGAAGAGTTGTTACCAGTTGCCATTTGCACAGTTTTGAATTCATGGTTTTCCACAGCTTCCTTTTTTTCTTATCTGTGAATTTTCATCACTTCTTCGGAAAGATAGAAGGGTTGTTCCTAGTTGCCATTTGCTCAGTTTTGTATTCATGGTTCTCCATAGCTTCCTTATCTTTATTATCTGTGAATTTTCATCACTTTTGGAAAGAGTTGTTATCCGCTGCCATTTGCACAGTTTTGAATTCATGGTCCTCCACAGTTTCCTTTTCTTTATTATATGAGAAATACCATGACTTCTTGTGAAGGTTAGTGAAATAGTTTGCTGTTGCCTTTTCTACGGTTTTGAATTCAGAGTTGTCTTTCGTATGCTTCAAGGCAGAGGTTCTCAAAGTTTTTAGAATTGCGACCCACTATTCATGACCACAGCTTATGGCGACCCACTCAAATTTACTGGGTAAAAACATATGAAAGAATATAAAAGATATTATTTAGATGAATAGCTGAAAAATTATTTCCTTTTTACGATGATGAATGATTAAATTGAGACCATGAATAACTATGATTCGTTAAGCTCGTCAAAACAACATACTGCTTGATACAGTCCATGCTTTCCCGATTTTATCTAGTGCAGGGATTCCCGAACTTTTTAGAATCGCGACCCCGTAGTCATGACCGCAGCTTATAGCGACACACTCAAATTCACAGACCAAAAACATATGATAGCTTTTCTTATTTCTATATAACCTTTGCAAGTAGATATCTAATCATAAAATTTTAACTTTTGATTGAAACAGTATAGGCGTAGGTGCTGGGGAAGAATTATATATACAATCTACATATAATCAAAGGGTACCTAGATATATAAAAATAAAAGTCATGGATATCTTCTTTTTTTTTTCATATAATCATTTAGCCCCAAGGAAGGTATTTTATTGTCACTGTTTTGCAAGAGGTTACATACGAGGAAAGTTATGAGAAAGAGTGATAGGTTATAGAGGTGTCAGAAAGTGGGTAAGAGAAGGATGAGAATACTGATGAGAGTAGAATGGACGGTGAAAGTAGCATGAGAGAGAGGATGCAGGTTAGTGAGATAGGAGATGACTATTGACTTTACATTTAAATTCGTGGATATTGTAGCTGTCTGGGAAGCAAGTGAATGGAAGAAAAGAGTGACAGGTTACAGGGGATGTCAGGAAGTGGGTAAGAGAAGGCTGAGAATAATGATGAGAGTAGAGTGGACGGAGAAAGGAGCATGAGAGAGAGGATACAGGTTAGTGAGATAGGAGATGACTATTGACTTTACATTTAAATTCTTGGAGATTATAGCTGTCGGGAAAACAAGTGAATTAAATTTAAGCGTTTAATGAGTTTTTCAATTTCTTTCAGATTTAATAACTTCAATGTTTGGCAGTTTTAACCTTGGAAAGATTAACAATCGAACAATTGTCTTAAAGTTATCGAAGCCTATTACGAAAACGGACGTTCAAACAGAAATACATTTGACTTTGTTGAATGATAAGTTCCCAAGTTGCATCATCTTCCGAAAAATGATTTCAAATGGCCACCTCGATCGTGCGACTTGGCGCCTTTAGATTTCTGCAATGAACGGATCAAACCAGTACCATAGCTAAAGTACTGTATGAATAGCTGAAAAATGATTTCCTTTTTATGATGATGAATAATTAAATTGCGTACATGACCAACTCTGATTTGTTAAGCTCGTCAAAACAAAATACTACTTGATACAGCCTATGCTTCACCGATTTTATCTAGTACAGGGATTGCCGAACTTTTTAGGATCGCGACCCACTATTCATGTTGACCCGCTCAAATTTACTGGGCAAAAATATTTTAACTTTTAATTATCGATACCTATAGACATTTTGTTTATTTTGTTGATATCATCGTAAGTAAATATCTAACCTTTGATCACAGAATTTTAACTTTTGATTGAAACACCAGAGGCATAATTGCTGGGGGAGAATTATATCTACAATCTACATATAATCAAAGGATACCAAGAGATAAAAGAAAGTCATAGATATTGTTGTGCCGTGTACCATGTTGTACCATGTGCGCTTAGCACGGGAAGTTGTTATTATCACAGACTTCGGGAAGTAACACCTACTACTGCTAGAGACTGTAAATATTGTATATACATCTTGGTTGTACTACTCTGTTAATAAAGTAGTTTATCTACATTTCTGTGTGTATCTCCTCATTCCATGATACAACAGATATCGATAATCAAAAATTAAAATTAGCTGATAAAACTGCTATCATAGTTAAATTACTGTATAACTTGTCCAAGGCTTCATTTTCTTTATTATCAATGAATTTTAAGCACTTCTTCGGAAAGATAAAAGGGTTGTTTCCAGTTGCCATTTGCACAGTTTTGAATATTTATGGTTCTCAACAGCTTCCTTTTCTTTATTATCTGTGAATTTTTAACACTTTTCGAAAAGATAGAAGAGTTGTTACCCGTTGACATATGCACAGTTTTGAATTAATGGTCCTGCACAGTTTCCTTTTTTTATTATATGGGAAATACTATGTCTTCTTGCGAAGGTTAGTGAAATGGTTTGCTGTTGCCTTTCCTACGGTTTTTAATTCAGAGTTGTCTTTCGTATCTCCTCATTCCACGATACAACAGATATCTATAATCAAAAATTAAAATTAGCTGATAAAATTGCTATCATAGTTAAATTACTGTGTAACTTGTCCAAGGCTTCATTTTCTTTATTATCAGTGAATTTTCAGTACTTCTTCGGAAAGATAAAAGGGTTGTTTCCAGTTGCCATTTGCAGTTTTGAATTCATGGTTCTCAACAGCTTCCTTTTCTTTATTATCTGTGAATTTTTATCACTTTTCGAAAAGATAGAAGAGTTGTTACCCGTTGACATATGCACAGTTTTGAATTAATGGTCCTGCACAGTTTCCTTTTTTTATTATATGGGAAATACTATGTCTTCTTGCGAAGGTTAGTGAAATGGTTTGCTGTTGCCTTTCCTACGCTTTTTAATTCAGAGTTGTCTTTCGTATTCTTTAAATGAGAAGTTCCCGAAACTTTTAGAATCGCGATCCACTATTCATGACCACAGCTTATGGCGACCCACTCAAATTTACTGGGCAAAAACATATGAAAGAATATAAAAATATTATTTATCTGAATAGGTGAAAATTGATTTTCTTCTTACGATGATGAATGATTAATTTGAGAGCATGACCAACCATGATTCGCTAAGCTTGTCAAAACATCATACTACTTCATACAACAACAGCCTGGCAATGAAAAGCCGAGTCTTGAACTATCTCAACACATGGAGTTTAATCGAAGCTAATATGTAATTCTATAAGATGTTCCAATAATTTGGACTGATTTTCAATGTGAATTCAGTTGAAACGTTTAATAATTTTTTTCAATTTCTTTCAGATTTAACAACTTCAGTTTTTGGTAATTTCAACCTTGGAAAGATTAACAATCGAACAATGTGTTAAAGTTATCGAAGCCTATGAGGAAAATAGACGTTCAAACAGAAACGAATTTGACTTTATTGAATGAGAAGTTACCAGGTTGCATCATCTCCCGAAAAATGATTTTAAATGTCCACCACGATAGTGCGACTTGCAATCAACGATAAAACCAATACCATAGCCAAAGTACTGTATGAAAAAGTGAAAAAATTTTATGATGATGACTAATTAATGATGACTTTTTATAATCGCGACCCACTAGTCATGACCACAGCTTATGGCGAGCCACTCAAATTTCTTGCGAAAAAACATGAAAATAATAAAAAATATTCATATGAAAAGGTGAAAAATGATTTATTTTTACGATGATGAATCATCGATTTGAGAGCATGACCAACCATGATTTGTCAACCTCGTCAAAACATCACACTACTTCATACAACAACAGCCTGGCAATGAAAACCCGAGTCTTTTTTTTTTAATCATATCACCCCAAGCAAGGCGAAAATGCCACTGATGCGCAGGGGGCTACGTAAGAGTGAAAAGACTTGAAAATAGAAAAACCGGAAACCACAACCTAAACAGGAAACAAGGGATGAGCCTCTTCACCTGTTCAATAGACGTGGGTGGAGTGTGAACCGGGCGATAGTTTAGTCTATCTACTCCAATTATTGAAATATCTCAGCAGATGGAGTTTAATCGAAGCTAATACGTAATTCGATAGGGTGTTCCAATAATTTGGACTGATTTTCAGTGTGAATTAAGTTCAAGCGTTTAATGATTTTTTTTCATTTACTTTCAGATTTAACAACTTCAACCTTGGAAAGATTAACAATCGAAAAATGTGTGAAAATTATCGAAGCCTTTTACGAAAATAGACGTTCAAGCGGAAATGCATTTGGCTTAACTGAATGAGAAGTTTCCAGGTTGCATCATCTCCCGAAAAATTATTTCAAATGGCCACCACGTTAGTGCGACTTGACGCCTTTAGATTTCTGCAATCAACGGATAAAACCAGTACTATAACTAAAGTACTGTATAAATAGCTGAAAAATGATTTCCTTTTTACGATGATGAATAACTAAATTGAGTACATGACCAACTCTGATTCGTTAAGCTCGTCAAAACAACATACTTCTTGATACAGTCCATGCTTTACCGATTTTATCTAGTGCAGGGATTCCCGAAATTTTTAGAATCATGACCCACTATTCATGACCACATCTTATAGCGACCCACTTAAATTTACTTGGCAAAAACATATGAAATATAAAAATATTATTTATCTGAATAGGTGAAAATTGATTTTATTTTTATGATGACGTATGATTAAATTGAGTGCATGACCAACCATGATTCGTTAAGCTCGTCAAAACAACATACTACTTTATACAACAACAGCCTGGCAATGAAAGCCCTAGTCCTGAACTATGTAACACCCCAATGGACCATCCTAACAATTTCCCCGGCGGCCGTTCTCCACGCTGTGATATTTGCCGGGAGTTTGTTGAAAATGTCGGACGAACAGCTGGGGGTACAAGATTGAACTATGAGGAACGAACTTCCACAACTTGAATGAGTTGAAAAGGATGCTTTATTCGTTTAGAGTTAGCCTTGTCGGTTGGGGCAGGCGAATGTGACACACAGCTCTAACTAATTAATGGAGATCAACAAACCCGAACTGAACGAAACAAGACGAACGGGGATTCTTACTTCAAGCTCGCACCCGGGGGACTCCCCTTCACTTAACTCAACTTAACTTACTTCTATTTATTTAAATGAAAATCCGGAAATCCGGAAATGCTTTAGACCACCGGTGACAAACATTGGCGACTGTAAGTCTGAAATTTCAGTTATCTTTTTTTTTGTCTTAATAAAGCTTCCGCCGGAAAATTCTTAATGTGTGGTCAAGATACAGTAAAGGACAGCCTTTGACCGGGTCATTCGAAAACCTACCTGCTGAACTTTATCACTGAGTCAAATATTTACCGGAAGAGTGGCAGGATTTAAAACAGTAATCGGATACCGTTGTCTCTTCCACAATTTTCCTCATAAAAGAAAAAGCGTTTATTTACTTATCCCCTTCCTCTTCTTTTTCACCTTTGTTAAATATGTTTTTAAACTATTTTAATCTATTATAATAAAATACATATATGTCTAGTTATCGTGTCACAACTATCTCACAAGATAGCGTGTAATTGAAGCTAATGCGTCATTCTAATATAACTTTTACGACCGATTAATAATCCGGTTGCGACGCACCAGTGGATCGCGACCTATAGTTTTGGAAATGCTCGTTTAGAAGAACCTACCATACACATTTATAAGTCTACTATACGTCCATGTGCGTTGTGTCACGGTGAAACGTGAAATCGGCTATGGGTTAAATAACAAGACAAATTGCGTTCTATAAACTTGGTTGACAACAAGTCTACTACAAAAGTTAATGGCAACCTATTGCGGGAAAATCTTCTGCCCAGTCAATTATGTCACTTTGGAGACATGATCGCCCATGCACGTATCACTTATGGCACTTAACTGACTGACTGACTGATACGCCAATGTCTGTCTATATATTCAAAGTATGGTAATTACTTACACTGTTTACATTGTTCGGATTGTTGTTCTCATCTTTGTTGCCATATTCACGTTTCGACCGTTGTACGTTCCAACTTTCTTCAGTTGTTGAAATTTTGAATTGAACCCTTCATTTCGTGCAATGGGTTGGATGGTTCTAGTTCCACAAGCCATGCCTTTTCCATAAATTTCAGTATCAGTTATCTCCCTTTTAATTCAAATCTGAAATTTTTTGTTCACCTCTACTGCAGCCAGATATTGAACTCACAACTCTTTGGGTCAAGTCACTGGATTCAACCAACGCTTTTATGCACTTGGTGTGTTGAGTTAAAAGGGAGCTAACTGATACTGAAATATCTGGAAGAGACATGGCATGTAGAACTAGAATAATCTACGCCGGTGGGTGACATAAAGGGTTCGGTTCCTAATTCCAAATACTTGAAGAAGACAGGAGCTCATAAAAGTCGAATTGAGGAGAATATGACAACCAAAATGTGGACACTAGTCTGAACGATGTAAATAGTATAAATTTTTCATCCATGCTTTAAATATTCCTGAAATATATGGCCTGATGTTCCTGCTATATATTTAGAGTTTCTTGTCAAAATCTCAAAATGAATCTGCAATGTTACTGCTCCTGACCTGGCATCTGGGCTTTAGTCATTTTCCTATGGCATTAATATAACTTTCTAAAAATGCTTTCACGGTAATTGCTCTGATGAATTTTCGTCTATGTTACCTAGATTTTGTGAAGGTAACATAAACTTAATAGATTGGCGGCAAGATCTCAGCTGTTTACAGTTGATTTGGATACATGTAACCGTAAGTTCTATGTTAACAGTTTCTTCTATCTCATTTTTCGCTTATGGAAATCTGTACTGGCTTCTTGCTTCCCAGTAAAGATTGATCTCCCAAAAATTAAGCGCAATTTCCATCGTTATCTTCTGTCTACTTAAAACCCTGTTCATCTATTCTCCTCTACTCTTAAGCTGTTTTTTTTTTTTTCACATATTCTTTAACATTCAGTTACCCCTTATGACAATCCTGGGAAAATTTTTTTGTGTAAAATATATATATATATTGACTTTATAAATAAACAGTTTTGATTACATTGAGCCCTCTGGCTGGTTCAGTTTTAATATTTAATTTTTAATAAGTAATATTATTAGGATTCCTTTTGAGATTTTACCTTAAAGCTGCTTCCTGTTTCATTTATAAATCAATATATATATGTATATATATATATATATATATATATATATATATATATATATATATAAATTTCATTTAGTATAAATTTATTAGATGAATCAAGGCTGTTATTAATGATACTAGTGCAAGAGTAGTTAATGTTTAGTGTTTTTCTGTTAAATATCTTATTGGATTGGGGCGAGTTGCGACATAAGCTCGGATTTTAATGTGGGAAACCCGAGCGCGGACGCCCGGGTCACTGATCAAAATTACCTGTGCTTCGCTGACACGGTAACAGGGTACAAATGTAGTTTTAGCATGTCAGAACTGGTCTGAGCATATCTAAAATGGTCTTAATTGGATTTTCTTTTCCAAACATAAGTTATAAAAAAATTATCTGAATAAATTATTTTTCCGCGCGCTTTTGGCTATACTTTTAGCCATAAACAAGGGTGAATTTTATTTTACGTGTAGTTAAATATGCATAGTGTATATATATATATATATATATATATATAGATAGATAGATAGATAGATAGATGTGTGTGTGTGTGTGTGTGTGTGTGTGTGTGTGTGTGTGTGTGTGTGTGTGTGTGAATATATATAAGTATACATATAATTAAATTTGTTTTTTTTATTCAAAATTAATTTTATTTGCATTGAGACACGAAATTTCTGTTCTGAGATTTTACCACGTCATCAGGCAATATTGAATAATTGTGGTGAAAATGATTTACATTTGAACGTAGAAAAGAATACGTTTGTGATTTAAAGAGTTAAATATGGAGGGGGAAGACAGAAAAAATTAGATTTTATGTGTGTGTTTAATGTAACGAATCAAAACGAATGTCGTACTTAATATTTGAAAACATATGTTATATGTTGGACGATACGAGTTGTTTTCTTTCAAGTTTAACTGGAAAGTAATATTTCACACAGCAAGAGGCTATATTGCTTTTTTCAGTGCGATGTATACATTATTGCTACAAAGTTATTGTTTTCGATTTCTATGTATCCTAGACATTCAGAAAAAAAAAAGGAAACAATTTTTATCTTTTGCCTTTAATGAATATTTGGTATGATTAACCTATTTTTAATTTCGGTTCAGTTTGTATTTTTTCATCAACTTTTTATATATTCTTAACTTGCATAAATTTTAATGTCTATTAAATTAATATTATATTATAATACAGCACAAAGCACCGGATATATTAAAGTTAATCGATATTCTTTTATGAAAAATGTTTAACCATATACTAAGGTGAACATTTTGCTATGTTTACGTATGACATTAATTTCATTAGGTTTATTTAACAGATTTTATTTTTATGAATTTTAATAATATATAATTTTGCATATAGACATAAGGAGCGTGGACTGTTTAAATATTTACATATTCTAGTTTTTTAAGATTTTTTTATTTTATTGTGGGAGTTTTATTGGTTTCTTTTACATCCCAAAATATTTCGATAAGGATGTTCTATTCGAGTATTTATTGTTATTAAATAAAAAGTGTGTTGATAAATTCTTTCAAAGAATTTTTTAAAATTCCAATATAAATCTTGATAATACCAGGGTTTTCAATAAAAGAAATAGCATATTGATAAACAATAGATTCTATAAGGCACTTATTTTCCAGGGTTTCTACCATTAAATTTATTATTGTAAAAATAACGTTTTTGTTTGTTTAAACATAAATATGAAATTTGTTACTTTTACTACCACTTTAATGAATTTTTCTTCTCGTTATTTAATGTTTGCGCTTCTCTTTAATGTTCCTGATGGATTAATCAACAAGTTTTCTTGTTTATGTCATTCCTTAAAGACTCCTGTATTTATTATTGATATTTCTTAGAAAAAACTTCAATATTTATTCTTACAAAGACTGCGATATTAGTTCGAGATACCGCTAAGAATGTTCTACAAGTTCAATGAATTATGTAACTTAATAATCGTATTTTGAAAATGAATTCTCGATTTTTTTAATTATCCACTTACTATTTTTCAAAATTTATATTGTTTGTTATCATGCATTTATAATTATTAATTATTGTTATGTCGTGAGTAAGAATAAATAACTCAACAACAGGAATAGGTTAATCGTTGTATTCCGTGAAAATAGTATTTACAAAGGTTATTAGTATCCAATACAAGAATAAAGGTTAATCGTCTCAACCGTCGTAAGACGTAGTATAAGCAATGGGTACTTCCGGGTCGTCACCGGAAGTCTACGACTGACTTGTCGATCGGCTGCTCGGTACACTCTCTACTACGTAGATGCCACCATTACCTTACATAGTAATGGAATAGTCCATTATAGCCGAATAGGCGCGGGCGTCCCAACAATTATTAATATACATACTGGTTTATTTTTATGACTTGTTTTATTAGAGAAACGATTTTTTTTTATAACATTTATGGGTTAAATAGCAGGACAGATTGGGTTCTATAGCCTTGGTCGGCAACCAGTCTACCGCAGGAAGCAATGGCAACCTACTGCGGGATAGTCTTCTTCCCAGTCAGTCATGTCTCTTTCGAGACATGATCGCCCAAGCGTGTATCACGTATGGCACTTAACTGACTGACCTATAAGTTTCTTAATGTCAGCAAGTAACATTTTTAATTTGAACGTTTCGAGTCTTAATTTTTATTTTATTTTTAAATTAAATATTTATTTTAATTGAATATTTACTCTTTGGGTTATTATTTTTTATTTTTATTTTTGAGTTTTCCGAGGTATTGATTTATGTTTATTTTTATCCTTTATTGAATCAGTAAAGAACTATGTGCGTTGTGGTGCAGTTGATATCAACTCGGAAAGACAAATCAAGAAGTCGAGTTCGAATTCGAGTTGAATTCGTTGCATTCACTTATGCGCAAATTGCTGACCATGCCCACCAATGTTTATGAATATAGAATAGACCGGAGTACGTAATCTGTCCGATGAAACAACGTCTAAGATTAACACACACGAGGCAGACACTCTACTGAATCGGACTATATCGCCAATACTCGGGAAAATATGGTCGCCTTTTATACACGTCACATTGAATATTTTGAGCCTTCTGATTGGTTAACACTTCCATTGGTGAATTATAAAATGAATAAGCTCATGGCTGGCTCACTAGTATACAAAGCTGTCCAAAAAAGCTCCAACATAAATACCCTTGGGAAAGGAATTAATCCCTCTCTTCCCTCCAGTTCTGGGTTAAATAACAGGACATTGGGTTCTTTAGCCTTGGCTGGCAACCTATCTACCACAGAAAGCAATGGCAACCTTCTTCGGGAAAATCTTCTGTCATGTCTCCTACGAGACATGATCGCCCAAATCGTGTATCACCTATGGCAATTAACTGACTGAATGAACTATACTAGGTTTTTGTGGCTTATGCTAAGTTAAAGCTTACTATTTTTTCTTATTCGGAGTAGATAGGATCCCCTATCGCCCGGTCGTTACTCCTTCCCTTCTGTTGAATAGGAGTCTAGACACATCCCAAATTCTTGCCTCTCCTCAGGTCTTAATAGTGGGGTTGTTGCAAGTTTTTATGATGTATTAAGAAGGTTGCAATGTCTGTCATACTGAGAGGACTGGGTTTGCTGTTTTCTGGTTACTGCTTCCGACTGGTAATTAGGAGCCTGAACTTTTACGTAACTTCCTGAGAGACTGCGCTGTTTAACAGATGAATTATATCGGGGTTTCTTGTTGGGTCATGTCGGGCATGGATGGGTGTCTTTGCAAGTGCGACAACTTTAAAACCACATTATGCTGCAGTCTGCGCCAGTCCCCTTCCCACTCAATGTGCATTTGATGACCGACTGCTACTGCTATTCCAAGCCTCTTCTAGCCAAAATGCAATGTAGAATCTTTCTCTTCGAAAGAACCCCTGAAATCCTAGCTGACTGCTAAACCAACCTAAATCCTACAATTCCCTTCTCTGACTTCTCCATTCCTGAGCACCTTCCTTTCTTTAGGAAGAACTCCAATGTCCACATGCATGAGTATATATCTCTCTGGCTAGGGAGACCTCTCTTGAATCTCCGGTCTACTTCTACATGTGCATCCGTTTTTCACTATTAAACTCAGTAAGCTGTCGCTGTGTGTCATTTCACCGGATCTATTTAACTTGTACAGCGAGAATATTTTGAGGACCCTAGATGTTATGCCTGGATTTGTCATCGAAGGCCACAACATAAGATACGCAGACGATACAGTGCTGATTGCAGACACGGAAAGAAAACTACAAGACTTCCTACAGAAGGAAGCAGAAGAGAGTGACAAAAAAAGGAGTAAAAATAAACTGCAAGAAAACCGAATGCATGGTCATCAGCAGAAAGAGCAACCTGAATTGCCAAATACAGGAGGGGATTATTAAAATCAGCATATACAAAAATTTAAATACCTGGGAAGTTTCTAACAGAAGACGGAAAGTGCAACACAGAGATCCGAAGGTGAATTGGCATAGCGAATGACGCGTCCCAGAAGCTGAGTAAAGTATTAAGACACAGGAAACTTTCACTAGAAACAAAGAAGAGTGTACTAGATTGCTATGTGATGTCAGTTCTTCAATATGGCAGTGAATGCCGGACAATATCTTTAAAGATGAAGAAAAAAAAACTTGAAGCAGCGGAAATGTGGTTCTACTGAAGGATGCTGTGGATATCATGGACCGAGACTGTAAGCAATGATGAAGTGTTGGAAAGAATGGAAACGAAAAGCAAATTAATATTGAGCATCAGTGAAAATGGCAGTTACTGCGAGGCAACTACTGCAATTGATTTTCTACTGCGTTCTCTGTATAGGCAGGATTATATATCCATTCTTGTACACAAAAAGACGCGATGTCACAACAGGTGTTCCCCAGTCGTGATTCTACCCTTAGGCGGATCAATGACTGGGTTAATGCTCTCCGCCCGATGGCAGAGAACTGACAGTGACAATGGCAGTTACTGCGAGGCAACTACTGCAATTGTTTTTCTACTGCGTTCTCTGTATAGGCAGGATTATATATCCATTCTTGTGTACAAAAAGACGCGATGCCACAACAGGTCACTTTCGTACCGAGGTGATGCTGCTTCCCTTTGACATTTCTACAAATATTTTCATGACAATTGCTCTGATGAGCAATTTTTTTTTCTGCTTCCCGACCACTTTTTTTATTCGTGCTGCTAGATTGGCACTTAGGTTACACATTTTGCCGTCAAAATAGTCAAATGCAATAATAGTTTTATTCTCGCACTTCCCGTTTGTGAAACTGCCTACCATTTACTTGCTTCCCTGATAGCTACAACCTCCAAAATTTAAATGCAATGTCAATTGCCATCTTCTATCTATTTGATTTCCATCCATCTTCTACATCTTCTGTACCTTGTTTTGTCTCTCACTGTAACTCCCTGCGCATCAGTGGCGGTCCTATCTTGCTTGGGGTGAAATGATAAAAAATCTATCTATCTATCTATCTATCTATCTATCTATCTATCTATCTCAAGGATGTGCGTTGTGGTACAGTGGATATCAGCTCAGAACGAGAAAGCGGGGAGCCGAGTTCGAATTCCAGTTGAATCCATTGTATTCACTTAGGCGCAAATACCCTTGGGAAAGGTATTAATCCGTCACTTCCTTCCAGTTTTGGGTTAAATAGCAGGACAGACTGGGTTCTATAGCCTTGGTCAGCAACCGCAGAAAGCAATGGCAACCTACTGCGGGATAATCTTCTGCCCAGTCAGTCATGTCTCTTTCGAGACATGATCGCCCAAGCGGGTATCACGTATGGCACTTAACTGACTGACTGAATATAATAGTTGGAATAATGATTAACTTTCCGCACCTTCGTTTAAGAAAAAAATAATTTCTTTCCTTTCTATTTTATGTTATTAGAATTTATTTGTACGTCCAGAATCTTAACCGACTTAAAATTAATTAATTTTGAAATCGAATAATTCGTTTAAATTACGCAATAATACTGATATCTCATTTTAACAGATATATATATCTACTAAAGGGATGTGTGTTGTGGTGCAGTGGATATCGACTCGGAACGACAAATCGGGGAGACGAGTTCGAATTCCAGTGAAATTTCTTGCATTCACTTCCGTGCAAAATACCTTTGGGAAAGGTATTAATCCGTCTCTTCCCTCCAGGTTCGAACAGATTGGTTTCTATAGCCTTGGCTGGCAACTAGTCTACTGCAGAAAGCAATGGCAACCTACTGCTGGATAATCTTCTGCCAAGTCTCTTTTTGAGACATGATCGCCCAAGCGTGTATCACGTATGGCACTTAACTGACTGATCTATCTCAATCTGTTCATCTTGCCCTCCCACTCCGTATATATATATATATATATATATATATATATATATTCCATTATCTATCTATCTATTTCTCATATATGAATAAAGTGTCGCTGCCGACGTCTGAATTTGAGCACGGACCGGCAGAGAACAAATATAGTCGACCTCGTTTTGATATAATCAGATTAATCGTGTTGTTGGTAACACATGACGTTGTAAAAATAATACACACACACACACACACACACACACACACACACACATATATATATATATATATATATATATATATATATATATCGATGTTGGTAGTTGAGCAAAACAAGATTTTTTATATAAAACTTCCTTTTCTTCTCACTCTTCCATCCATTTTTTGCTTCTTTTCTTTTCTCCTTTTCTTTCGTTTTTTCTACTTTTGTTTATTCTTTCTCTTCGTGACCAAAAAGCAAAAATATTTCTTATCTTCCTGATACTACCCTCACGTTGGGCTGCGAATCAACTTTGTTTGAAATATTCGTAAAAGTAAGTTATTTTTTTTCCTTTAAACTTTTCATGTTTAATTGGTTTTCTTTAATTTATTTTGTAAATTTTACCAGAAATCTCTTTGACTGGATTTTAACTAAGTTAAAACTTAGCAATCCACCAACATTTTTCCTTTTTTAACTGTAGTAGATAGACTAAACTATCACCCAGTTCACACTCCACCCACAACTATTGAACAGGTGAAGAGGCTCATCCCTTGTTCCCTGTTTAGGATGTGGTTTCCGGCTTTCTCTTTTACAAATCTTTTCACTCTTTTCTTTTTTATTTATTTATTTATTTGTTTCTCAATTAGAGTAGATAGACTAAACTATCGCCCGGTTCACACTCCACCCACAACTATTGAACAGGTGAAGAGCTCATCCCTTGTTCCCTGTTTAGGATGTGGTTTCCGGCTTTCTCTTTTACAAATCTTTTCACTCTTTTCTTTTTTATTTATTTATTTATTTGTTTCTCAATTAGAGTAGATAGACTAAACTATCGCCCGGTTCGCACTCCACCCACAACTATTGAACAGGTGAAGAGGCTCATCACATGTTCCCTGTTTAGGATGTGATTTCCGGCTTTCTCTTTTCCAAATCTTTTCACTCATTTATTTATTTTTTTTTTCTCAATTGGAGTAGATAGACTAAACTATCCCCTGGTTCACACTCCACCCACAACTATTGAACAGGTGAAGAGGCGCATCCCTTGTTCCCTGTTTAGGATGTGGTTTCCGGATTTCTCTTTTACGTAGCCCCCTGCACGTCAGTGGCGTTACCGCCTTGCTCAGGGTGATATGATTAAAAAAAAAGAAGTAACTCCCACGAAAATGCTTCCCCGACAACCTTAACTTATTCAACTCTATGCTTATTCATTATCTTCCCCACATATGCACATAATTTGTGCTTCTTGCTCCGTAACCTTATACTCCATGTGACTCTTGAGCCTTTGAAAGGGTGAACACCATTATAAATAAAATAGGTATTTTTATTATTACATTTTGTAATTTCGAACGGCGAAATCATTCGAATTTTAATAAGCCTCTCTCAAGACTCCACGACTCCCTTTCCGATAACAGCCAAAGACCGAACCATCTTGACCATTTCAATTTCGCGTGTTGACATTCACTTATCCATGTTTCCCTTCCACCGACCTTCTGTGCTTCGCGTCGCACGTTCGACGATCCATTTGCAAGCGGACATATTGGCTTCCTCAAGGGAGGTGAAATAGAACGACAAATTCGATTAAGGGGAGGAGCGAGCTAGGCAAACCTGGTTTTTCAGGAGAATCGAGTCTTGAAGATAATAAAGAACAGGGAAGGTGAATTCTGCAAATGGTGATGTATTTTGACTTAAAAGAAGAATGAGACAGACGAAAGACGGAGGTAACTCTGCAACAGAGAATATGTGAACTTAAAGACACTGACAGATAAGGGTCAGCTTTTTAAGAAATTTAAAATTCTTCCTTTCACATTTTAATCAGCAGGAACTTCGGTGGAATTACTGCTACAGTTACAGTGTTAGAGAATTATTTGTCATGCATCTGCATATTAATGGGGATCAAGTGACAGCAAATATCTTCATATTGTCAAATTATTTTTCAATAACTTCTTTTTCTTCTTTTATGTACCTTGTCTCTTCAGGACGTAGGCGATCATGGCCTTCCACGTCTCCCTATCCCTGGTGGCTCTTAGCACGCTTTCTCCTGTAACGTCTCTCAACCCCCTGTTTTGTCATCCACATGCTCAGGCTTTTAAAATATTTTATCCGCTGCTTTCCTCTGTCTCTTTTTCCCTCTATCTGGCCTGTTAGTATCAGGTTCTCCAAGCCCTCCTTCCTCATTGCATGTCCCAGGAACTTCATTTGTCTCTTCCTGATGCTCAATCTTAATTTCCGAAAAGACTGGAGAGTACTTCCTCTAGCAGCGTCCTGACTCACTCATTCACTCCCTCTGTGGCTACCACTAAGTAACGCCACAGTGACTCTCACTCAAAGTTGGTAGACATTATAAAGTTGTGGAAAATTCCATTTGTAGGTAGGTCCCCAGAATAGACAGTTGATATTTCTGAGGCACATAATGATGAAAAAGAACTTGTAATATTTGAAACTCCCTGGACAGATAGAAGACCGAAGGAAAACAACACACAATCTTCTTCTTCTTCTGTGATTTGTCCATTCAGGACGTAGGAGATCATGACCTTCCACGTCTTCCTATCCCAGATTGCTCTTAGTACGCTTTCTCCTGTTACACCACGCAGCCCCCGTTCTGCCATCCACCCGCTCAGGCCAGTCAATACATTACACGCCGTTTTCTTCTGTCTCTTCTCTCTATCTGACCTGTTAGTATCAGGTTCTCCAAGCTCTCCTTCTTCGTTGCATGTCCTAGAAACTACAGCTGTCTCTTCCTGATGCTCAGTATTAATTTCCTTTTCGTTTCCATCCTTTCCAAAACCTCAACAAAGAAACGGATTTGCGGGGAATTATACCTGGTTACACTACGAAGGAACATGGCATGAAAAAACACCCTACCGGGACGGACTAAACCCAGACATTTAGCTAAGTGTAAGATCACTTTCCCCGCCGTCTCATATCAAACAGGTTGAGATGTCAGAGCAGAGAATGTGAAGGATAAAATGTTGTCTACAGCTAGAAAGAACAAAGCTTTATAGAAAGTTATGTTTGCTCACGTCTTAAAGGGATATGGTAAAAATTCTGTTCTAAAATCATTGGCGGTGCCTAAAGTGTTCCATTTCCGTGAGCATTATTCTCATATAGCAAGATTTTAGGCGAGATCTTCAGAAATATTTTCTGACCAAAAAATTACCAAGACGTTTTTCCGATATTTGTCACGATACATTCTAAGTAACATTTTTCTGCTTGACAGTGTCCATATGCTGATTGTTTTTTTGTGAGAGTAAAAAAATTAAGTTATACTGGTTAAGGTTGTCTGTAATCGGATTTTATCAGTAAAACATTGAAAAAATTGACTTGATCAACTTTTTTTTTACATAATTTCTATGTATTCAGTAATCTTAAAAATTCAAGAAAATTATTTGTATTAAGCTTTTTCTTTTATGATTAGTAAATATAGTTTTTACTAATTATCATCTAAAAGGCTGAAATTAAAACAGATTTTTAAAATATTTAAAACAGTTTTTTCTTACTATAATAAAAAAAATTCTCATAAAATTTAATATTTATCGAAATAGTGTATTTAGTATATCTTATTCATAAAAGCAATTAAACGTTTTTCTGATTAAATAATATCATAATTTCATTGCATTTTTATTTTACGATTCAGACCAACATGTTTCTGTTTGACAAAAACAAATTGATGATTTAAAATTTTCCAAGGCGTCCTACTTTTAATTCATATAATTATAACATAATTTCCTGATTCCATAAGAGCCCAAGTAGGTTTGTACGCCGATGACACCACAATTTAATCTTGCCTCCTACAAAAATCTGGTGTAGGCGTCAAAGCTAACCTCGCAGCCGAGATTGAAAAAGACCTCCAATCCATAATGGACTAGGGTAAGAAATGGCTAGTAAATTTTAATGCTTCTAAAACGAAGCTACTCTCAATTAACCATCATCGACAATCTCACCTACCTCCCATTAGCATGGACCAGTCTTGCCTCCCAGAGAGTAAAACAGTACGCCTCCTTGGTCTCATACTTTCAGCGGACCTCAAATGAAATGACTATATCGAATCCATTGCTAAATCCGCTGCTATGAAAGTCGGTTCTCTGTGCAGGGCCCGGAGGTTTTTTACGTCTGAATCTATCCTGCACATTTATAAATCTACCATCCGCCCGTGCATTGAATACTGTTGCCATATCTGGTCGGGTGCTCCTGCTATTCTCCTTGGGCTTCTCGACAAGGTACAGCGGAGGGTCTGTAATGTGATCGATACTGACTTGGCAGACCGCCTGCAATCTTTCTCTCACCGCCGGACGTGTCTTCCCTGTGTCTCTTCTATAAATACTTTCATGGCTTCTGCTCCGATGAACTTAGATCACTGGTGCCCCCTAGGTTCGAATTTGCACGAGATACTAGATTAGCAACTGGATCCCATCCTTTTACAATGAAACCGATAAAAGGCAACCGCAACTTCTACTCCAACAGTTTCTTTCCTCGCATTTCCCGACTGTGGAAGTCCCTTCCACACGATTGATTCCCCGACGGATACAATCTCCAGGAGTTTAAATGTAACGTCAATAGACACCCCCTAACACACTAACCTGCTACCATTACTCCTGACATTCCCTATGTCTAACATTCATTCCTCCTGACATTCCCTATGTCTAACCACTCCTTCTCTTTACCTTCCCCTATGTAGCCCCATGCGCAATAGTGGCAGTGGAATGCCTTGCTTGCGGTGAGATGATTTAAAAAAAACACTATGTTTAGCCAGGCCGGACGGAAGTAATTAAATTAGTGGTACTATTAATTGCAAATATGGCGGAAGAAATTGTGTTGGTCTGTATTATTAATTTTTATAAATCGAAAAATATCAACTAAAAAAGTTGTTCGTTCTTATATAAACGCCGGTAATAAAATTTATTATGGGCAAAGGAAGGTAAGGTGTCACAAAACCCAAATCCGAGAGATATGAACGAATTTATATTTTGCGGGTGGGTTATTTGATAAACAGCCGATTCAAAGGAGGTTATGATTGACAATTGAAAATAGTTTGATGTCGGAACAACGACACCGCAGATAAGGGAAAAGATTAAACAAAACAATTTATACTGGTCAGAAAGAATTGTCATCGATAAAAAGGAAATATTTGATAAGTGAAAACAAAATGAGAGAATTATAATTATAATTTACAAGTCTGAGTTACACCGCAGATAAAATAATTTTTTAAAACAAAAGATAGTTTTTGGTATTCAGAAAGAATTGTCCAAAATGAAAGGAAATATTTGATAAGTGAAAACAGTTTAAAATTCCATGAGAATGAAATAGAATTTAAATTTAGTTGGAAAATAATTATACACATAAAAGATAATTTTTTTCTGCATTAAAAGAAAAAGCCCAAATAAATGATGTCACCAACCGAGAAGCTGTTTCATTGGTTGAACCGGAGGAAAAGAACAGAGAAAAAAGTTGCCTCGCCCAAAGAACATGGGTGGAAGTGATTTCATTGGCCATAGATTAGATTTGTATGCTCGTCATTCTCCCACCATTGAATCTGGGACGAGCATAAATATGGAGCCCCGTTTCTGTAAAGCTTCGGTAAAAAGCGAACAAAAACGTTTTTTGAATCGTCACAAACTTGAAAACTCCGATTGGAGTGAACTAACATGACCAACCAAAAACTCTAATTCATGTTAAAAAGACAAACACTTCTCTCGGGCGAAACTTCCGCTCCGTCGGCTAAATAGAGATAAGGGATTGGCGATTGTTAGATTATTTTTTCGTGTGTGTGTGTGTTTCTTTTTGTATGTATATCAAGATTTTTCCCAACTTATTCGGGCGTAATTAAATTTATTTTTGATGCCGTTTTCATTAACTCCAATGTGCGTGCGCGTCTAGTCTGGTTCAAGTTGGTTGAAGAGTCAGATAGCAAGATTTCCGTGTGACTTCCTTGAGATCAAAATTCACAACGTGGTGGGGAAGAACACCGTTGTAATAGTCGACATGAAGACCAACTACTGAATCGAAGCCGTCAATGACCAGGCGGCGGGCGTCCGTTCACAAATTATAAAGAGGCTGAAATTTAGATTTCTCAAAATTTTATAAAATTAAATGATGTTAACAAAATAAAAAAATAAATACATTCATTTTTAATAAGTTCTAACAGTTTAATTAAAATAAAAAAATGTATTTGATTTTTGCAAAATAATTATTTTTTAACACCAAAAAAGACACTAAAAGTACACATACTAATATTTTCTGCACTACTGATGAAAAAAGAAAAATTTAATTAAAATTTTAAATGTGCTAGAAAGGATTAAAAGTTCTAAAAAAAGTACTTTGTTCTTTCTTAATAATGATATTTTGGCGATATAACTTTTTTTTTTTATAAAGTATGGGGGCTTTTTACATTATGAATTTTTTAAAAATCCGTGATGCCTAATTTTGTAAAAATGATAAAAATAGATTTTTACAATGATACAATGATGCTCACTCGAGAAAAAGAGTGTAAGAGGCACCACCCTGAGCAAAGTGATAATGCCACCAAGAGCCCAGGAGGCCACCGGAAGTGAAAGAAGAGGGGAAGAAGGAAACGGAAACAAAATCTTAAAGTTGAAACCCATTCTTAAACAGAAAACAAAGGATATAGGAACACATATCTACACATAGTAAATAACTGTTCAAAGTTTAAGCGAAGACATTAGAAGTATAGAGTTGAAATAAATTTAGATGGAACCGGAATCCAAATCCCAAGAATGAAACAAAGGATAAAACTTCTACTCTTGTTTAACAGACGGGAGAGGAGTATGAACAGTACGATAGGCAAACCTATGTACACCTATTGAGTAAAATGTAAATAAATAGTAAATAAAATTTCAGACGAGACGATAGAAGAAATAATTGAAGTAGATGTAGCGGATAAGAAATTCATTGAAATCAACGCCCTTCTTCTTCACTTTTACAAAAATTCACAACGATGTGTGAAATCCTGATTTTCCTAAATAGAAAAAAATTGACAATGTGCTTAATCCAGAATTTTCAAGTAGGTGTTAAAATGATTTTTGACCAATTAGACCGACTTGTAAGACTTGAAAAGACTTAGCGATCCAGTGCGAAATTTAAAAGGACATATAAATGACTTTGCAGGGTCAGAGACTGAGAGATGGGAGCAGCGAGAGATACACATCTAAAATGTAACTTTAAACTCCAAGCGACTCGGGCATTGTTCTCTTTCTTTTTTTCCTAATCTTTTTCAACAGTTACTACTATGAACATTTCTACGAATTCTTGTTATTCCTTCTTTTAATAAATTTCTATTTTAACATTCAAAATGTATATTTCATTATTCCACTCTTCTACACTAATCCACTCTTCTACACTAATCCACTCTTCTACACTAATCCACTCTTCTACACTAATCCACACACTCCAACTGACAATTCTGATGATAATTCAGCAAAAAACTTGTAAGCTGTAAGGAGTTTGGTTAAGTCTGACACAAGTCCGAACCAAAGAAATAACTAACCAGCTCCTTACGCTACATAGACACTAAAAGAAACCGGAAGAGCAATCCTAAACAGGAAACAGACAGTATTTTTATTTGTTTTCGGGCATGATCTGAAATTAAATTGGGCTCATTTTTCTTTTCTTTTTTTTGTGTGCAAATGTAACTTTTTTTTGGAAGAAAATTATTAATGTTAGTTGTTTTCGTCGTCTATAATTTACTTCAACTGCAAATCTTAATAAGTTTCTTTGTTCATTCTCCTGTTGTTATTTACTTTCTATTTACTTTCGTTTCTTTCTCATCACTCATTGGATAACTTTTGTTTTTCTAGTCATCAAACCCAACGATGACGTCATTTACTATTTTATTGCTTAGTTTAGTCTGGAACAAAGCCCCAAAATGACAACCGATGGTTTCATAGCTGTAAGTCGAAACCTGTTGTCTGATTAATTAATTATTTCTTTCTTTCTTTCTTTCTTTATTTATTTATTTCCTTCTTTCTTTTATTTTCATATTTTCCAGTGACAATATTCTTTCTTTTTTGTTTGTTTCTTTCTTTGTTTCTTTCTTTCTTGCCATATTTTTTCAGTATTATTGTTTGACCCTTCTTTATTTTTTATTTTATTTATTGCAATTCTTTCTTTTTTTATATATCCTAGTTGCAGTATTCTCTTTCTTTCTTTCTTTCTTTCTTTCTTTCTTTCTTTCTTTTTCTTCATTTTCGTATTTTCCAGTCTCTATATGCTTTCGTTGTTTCATTCCTTCATCTGTTCTTTCTTTCTTTCTTTCTTTCTTTCTTTCTTTTGATTTCTGTTCTTTTCTTTCTCTCTTTCTTTCTTTCTTTCTTTCTTTCTTTTGCGTTCTTTTTTCTTTCTCTCTTTTGCGTTCTTCTTTCTTTCTTTTGCGTTTTTCTTTTTTCTTTCTTTCTTTTTTTCATTTTTTCTTTCTTCCGCGTTCTTTCTCTCTCTCTCGCTCTCTCTTTCTTTTGCGTTCTTCTTTCTTTCTTTCTTTCTTTCTTTCTTTATTCTTTGTTCCTTACTTTTTTATTTGCGTTCTTCTTTCTTTTTCTTCTTCCGCGTTTTTTTCTTTCTCTTTTTCATTCTAGGAGCAAATTTAATTCTCTGCATTTTCTTCATTTTCTCTTTGTTTTTTGCGTTGTATTCCCTGTCAGGTTTCATCATTCGTTTTGTCGTCTCTCGGCCAATCCGTCCACATCAATTACACCAACGGACATCTAGTGTGTCCAGTCGAGGCCGCAGTGCATCACGTGATCAGTGACCGTGCGGTCAGTTCCGGCCCAGCTGCGAACCCCCTTCTTTCTCTTGGCAGCGGCTGGAACGTCATGAATAATTCATCGTCATTAAATAACCGACGATTGCCAAAAAGCCCAAACAGCCATTTCTCATTCTAATTGTCTGGCCAAACACTGGTCAGCCCCTCCAGACCACAGTGGATAGACGCACGCCAACGGGGCACACAGACACACCGCGCTAAACATTAGTCAGGCATGCGCTTAAATATAAGTGTGTGCGTGTATGCGTAGATGCGGACAGACTGACAGATATCTAGGTAAATATGTGTGCGTGATTGTGGGTATGTGTCATGAAATCACGTACGCACTGTTTCCAGTATACAGGGTGCGATGGATAAATTATCGTCTAAATGATGAAAAGAAGAAAATAACACGACTATTTCATTTCAATATATATATTTACGAAAATTACATAAAAATGTCTTAAAATACTCAAAAGTAATTTCATTCAATAAAATCACTTTTTTTTTTCAATTGGAGTAGATAAACTAAACTATCGCCCGGTTCATACACCAACCGTGTCTATTGAACAGGTGAAGAGGCTCATCCCTTGTTTCCTGTTTAGGATGCGGTTTCCGGTTTCTCTTTTCCAATCTTTTCACTCCTATGTAGCCCCCTGCACATCAGTGGCGTTACCGCCTTGCTCGGGGAGATATGATTAAAAAAAAGTCGCTATTGGCTCCAACCACGACCTTCAGACGATTTCCGGATTTCTTGCATCTTAGACGGTCTTCTTGTGAATGCTTAATGTTACCCGGAGTTTTGTCGGTCTCTCGCTCAGTGGCGTTGTGGTGCATTGGATATCGGCTCGGAACGAGAAATCGGGGAGCCGAGTTCGAATTCCAGCTGAATTTATTGCATTCACTTACGCGCAAATACCCTTGGGAAAGGTATTAATTCGTCTATTCCTTCCAGTTATGGGTTAAATAACAGAACAGATTGGGTTCTATAGCCTTGGTCGGCAACCAGTCTACCGCAGAAAGCAATGGTAACCTACTGCGGGATAATCTTCTGCCCAGTCAGTCATGTCTCTTTAGAGACATGATCGCCCAAGCGTGTTTCACGTATGGCACTTAACTGACTGACTGACTCGCTCAACTGCGCCCCACAAGCGTGTTGCAGTCTCGGGTGTTAGGTGGCGAGATTTAAGGTCGATGTGGTCGCAGATATTGTCTGACAGTCCTGACTGGGTCCTCCTGCTTGTTTGGCGTAGCACAGAGACCTTCTAGCAGATATAGGGTTTTCCAGCAGCTATTCTCTTGATCCACTGGCAGCACTAACTTTCAAGGCATTTATGTACCCCTCCGTGTTGAGACTGAAGATCTATGGGAAGATGAATTGAGGCAATGATCACTACAAACACTTTCGTAATCACCATTAGATTTATCTACGTCTTTCTGAATCCTCTGCACTGTCCTCAGATTAACATCCAAACAATCTGAAATGTTCGGATTGGAAATTCCGGTGCAAATGCCAAGCAGTACAGATTGCCATTTTCAAATTTCTGGCGAATAAATTTTTGTGATAGTGCTCTTTTTCTTACAGACTGTGCCCAACCGACCCTACTATACTGTGCAATCAACAAAATCAAAAACAAACAACGCGGATTTGCGAAATTAAAAATATAAAAACGCCGACAATTTACACCCCCACACCCCCCATATATATATATATATATATATATATATATATATAAAGTATACCTGGTGAGCTAATACACCTACCAAGGTTTCACCTAAGCCGCTTAGATGAAACCTTGGTAGGTTTGTTGACTCACTAGGCTCTACCTAAGTATTGAGCACTTTATTGTTAGTTGATAACTCGTTTCGGGTTTCTTTCTTTGGGCTACGTGCTGACTCAGTCCTACCCTTTTTGATTGGTGTTCATGTTCTAAGCTCTTTCTTTTTTTATAACCATTTTTCCTTCCACGTAAATCCGCGGAGGGTTTTTCGACACGAGTATACTTATTAGTTTGTATATATATATATATATATATAAATTATTTTTATTCATCAAATCCTTCAGATATTATTACTTTAAACGTTATTTTTTGTCGATGATTCTATTTGAAATAGACTCTTCGCTTATTTATTAAACAGTATATTTATTTATTTTAACCTACTGGCCTCAATATTCGAGAAATTGTTTGAAAAAAAGGATTGTGTTTTCTCTGGCAGGACTCGAACCTATGACCCACTTAGCAGAGAGAACGACCATTAGACCCGACTTACTCTAGATCGATTAAGCTACGAGGAACATGCCAATCAAAAAAGGCTGAATAGTGTCTCCAATCGAAATCCCGCTATTCTGTTCTATAGACATTTATTTTTTTTTATTTTTATAGACAAATGTTCTCCAACATTTGGATAATTTTTTATTGATTTACTTCTAAGCTTTCGGCTCACATGAGCCATCTTCAGATAGGTTATTTAGACTGTATTTGAATGTTTTTATTATGCTGGTTGTAAGCTTTCGGCTCACATGAGCCATCTTCAGAGAGGTTACAGAAACGTTAGCATAAAGATATCCACAACAAAAATTCTCCAACATTTGGATAATTTTTTATTGATTTACTTCTAAGCTTTCGGCTCACATGAGCCATCTTCAGATAGGTTACAGGAACGTTAGCATAAAGATATCCACAATAAAAGATGATATTATCTTGTATTGATGTAAAACTTTGACATCCGACGACAACAGTCACGGAACAGCAGACGGAGTTCGTAAATTTGTAATGCGGTTCTATGACGTAACACTACGTGAGAGACCAAAATGTTAACAGAACCATATCTCTAAATGCAATGTAATGGGATGTGATCAGATTGAAATGTGATTTTATTAAGTGTGGATTGCTTTGATTTAATGTCGATGACCTCCGATATCGGAAGTTTTTTTTTTTTACTGTGTGTATGTGTGATCATTATTGTGTTATCGACTAAAATCTGTCTAATATTACCTACATGGCATTGATTTTCTAAGAAATGTTGTTTCATTGAACTATGATTAGAAAGGTTGCAGTAAGAACCATCATAATAACAAAATGTCCAAATGTGGGACAATTTTTGTCTTTATTCTCACCTGAAATTAAAGCCAAATACGATCATTAGAACGGCTCATGATTAAACATAACATTCATTGTCTGTTATATCTAACAATATATGTTTAGAAAATTATCTGCTTCCTCAATACATTATATATATATATATATATATATATATATATATATATATAGTACTCGGAAAAGAACTATTTTATCTTTTATGACGCATATTTACAGAAAATAAACAATTTAATTAAGATAATTTTATTTGATTTACTGAACAAATGCTTTAACAAGAAAAATACTTGTTACAAAATAAATTTAATATTTAGTATAATAGCCTTTTGCTGTGATCATAGCCTTCATTTTGTCAGGCATTGACATCACAAGCTTCTTCAATGTATCTAATGGGTTCTCCTGCCAAGCAGCTTAGCTTATATTTGTTCCCAAAGTGTGTCTTGCAAAGTAACATTAGATTTATCAATTTTTTATCTAAAATATTCCATAGCTGTTCAATAGGATTGAGATCAGGGCTTTATGGGGGGCAGTTCAAATTTCGAAGCCTTCCTTCCTCTTCTTTTTTAGTGAAATAATTCTTACAAAGCTTTGAAGTATGTTTAGGATCATTGTCTTGCTGATAAATAAATCCTTGTCCTATAAAACGTATCCCAGATGGGACACCACGCCGGATAAGAAAATAGTGATAAATTTTCTTTTCCATCTTTCCATCAATTTTCTTCAGGTCTCCAACTCCCTGGCCACTAAAGCATCCCCAAAAAAGAATATTTTCACCTCTATGCTTCATTCTTAGCACAATGCATTTTTCAAGGTACCTTTCATTTGATCTCTGCCTAACATAATATCTCCTTTTAGAGCCAAAAGTACTTGATTTTTCACCCTGTATTTGAATTTCAGTGAGGTTTTTAGGAAAATCACCTCTGCCCTAATACTATTGCACACTACCGGTTGTGTGCAATAGTGTTAGGACAGGGGTGATTTTAAAATTTATTTTGACGCCTCATGAAAGATAAAATAGTTCTTGTCCTAATACTTTTATGTGCGTTGTGGCGCAGTGGATCTCGGCTCGGAACGAGAAATCGGGGAACCGAGTTCGAATTCCAGTTGAATTCCTTGCATTCACTTACGTGCAAATACCCTTGGGAAAGGTATTAATCCGTCTCTTCCTTCCAGTTATGGGTTGAATAACAGGACGGATTGGGTTCTATAGCCTTGGTCGGCAACCAGTCTACCGCAGAAAGCAATGGCAACCTACTGCGGGATAATCTTCTGCCCAGTCAGTCATGTCTCTTTCGAGACATGATCGCCCAAAGCGTGTATCGTGTATGGCACTTAACTGACTGACTATATATATATATATATATATATATATATATATAGATATAAATATATATACACTGCGTGCCAGAATTATACGCAAATCAATTTTTTGTTCTAACTCCGGCAGTTTTTAATAAAAATTAATGAAACTTGGCACGTTATATGGCAACACTAACACACGTGCAGATCTAACATTCTAAGCTAATCTGTAAATAGTAAACAAATGGCAGCCATTTTGGTGACTTGCTGTTTGTTTCAGCGTGTCAACTTTATATGCAAGATGGGACGTAAAGATGCTTTAAGTCAAGCTGAGAAGTCTAAAATTGTCCAAAGGGTTTGTAATAAGATATCTACCTTAGAAATAGCCAAAGAATTGGCCCGTGATCATCGTACAATTAAAAAATTTGTTACTTACCTGAACTTTGCAACAGACAAAGGGAAAATTCATAAGAAAGCACCTGTGTTGCATCGAGTCATGAGTCGGATCAAAAGATAAGTCCACCGTAACCCTCTTAAAACTAGCAAAAAAAGTTTTTGAAAATGCTGGTGTTCCTGATGTGCCCAAATCAACTCGATGCCGTATCCTGAGGACGGTTGCAAAATGTGGAAAGCCAGAGGTTTGCCCTCCATTAAAGGATATCCACGAGAAAAAGAGGACGGAGTAGGAAAGAAATCACATGAAGGTTAATTTTCAAACTGTTTTGTTCACCGATGAGTGTCGAGCGACCCTAGATGGATCTGATGAATGGAGAAAAGAATGGTACTGCAATGAGGGTCCAATTCCTCACCAGATCAGGCATCAACAAGAGGTCGTGGTGTGATGTTTTGGGCTGCAATCATTAGTAATGAGCTGGTAGGACCATTCAGAGTCGCAGATAGAGTGAAAATGACCGCCTAACTCTACATTGACTTCATTAAGGAACACCTCGAATCCTGGCACAAGAAGAATTTGTCATTCCGGAAAAAGATGGTATTCATGATAATGCACCGTCTCATGCTGCAAGGATAACCACTGAATATTTGGAGAATGTTTTTGCCAGACATGGGAAAATAATGCAATGGCTAGCCTGTTCTCCAGATTTAAATCCCATCGAAAACCTGTGGAGCATCTTGAAAAGGAAGATTTACCCCGGAGGAAGGCAGTACACATCCAAGGATGACCTCTGGAATGACATTCTTACTGCTGCCAAAGAAATTTCATCAAATGAAATCGAAAGTTTGACATCTTCAATGGACCAAAGGCTTTTTTCTCTTGTTAATAAAAATGGCAATTCTCTTGCGTAGCGTCAAGAGCGGCTGCTCTGATCAACAGTTGTAAAATATCGGGGATCTTGTAGTGCCATGTCGCGCATGGATAGGTGTCCCTGCAAGCGCTTTCGGTGGGCAACCCCGAGGCCACACCTTGTTGCAGCCCTAGCCAGTTTCCCTCCCAGCACAGATCGTGGGTAATGACCGCCTGTATGCTCTACCCTAGGTCCTCCCTTTCTATAAACAAAAGACATGACGAAACAAATCAGAAATGACCCTAAACCAGTTAAATCCAAACCACCTAAGCCCATTAACCTCTCCTTCACTAATATCCGAGGCATTCGTACTAACTTTGCTAGTGTAGAAGCGTTCCTGCATGAAAAGTCCCCTGACATCCTCGCGCTCTGCGAAACTAACCTCAACTCAGCTATTCCCTCCTCTGACCTCTTCATCCCTGGTTATCTTCCCCTTTTAAGGAAGGATTCCACTGTCCACATGCATGGGCTGGGTGTTTATGTCAGCGAACACCTCCCCATAACTAGGGTGACTTCACTCGAATCTACTGACCACCAATACATATGTCTCCGCTTGTCTCTCCTCAGTTCGGTTAGCTACCTATTCTTCCTTTACCGTTCTCCCTCCTCTCCTGACTGCTCCCTACTAGATAGCATTGCCGACGACATAGATAAGGCTATTTCCTATCACCCATTTGCCCACATATTTGTATTTGGAGACCTCAATGCCCATCACTCTGAGTGGCTTGAAAACGCTGTTACTGATTCGGCGGGCATTCACGCCATGAACTTTGCTATTTCCCAATCCCTTACGCAAGTGGTGGACTTCCCCACTCGCTTCCCAAGCACACCCTCGGGTCATTCCTCACTGCTAGATATATGTTCACCTCTGCGCCCGACGCCTGTCAAGTCTCGCAGCTTTGCCCTCTCGGCAACTCCGACCATGCTGTAGTCTCCCTCAGTATTTCTTTCCAATCTCACTCCCCCCAGGATCCCCCTACTTATAGAACCTCCTACCTCTACCAAAAAGCTGGCTGGGATGCCTTTCGCGATTTCCTCTGCGACGTCCCTTGGGGAAAAATGTTTGCCCTATCAGTTGATGACTGTGCCTCTGAGGTCTCGTCATGTGTGAAAGCTGGCATTGATGCCTTCATACCCACCAGGAAGTATTGCTTAAAACCTCATTCCTCTCCGTGATTCTCTCCGGCCTGCTCAGCCGCCATTGCCCACAGGAACCATTACTTCCGTCTATTCCGGAGACAGCCAACTGATCACAATAGGCGCCTGTTCACATCTGCTCGCAGTGAGTGCAAGAGAACCCTAAATGACGCCAAACAGTTGTTTGCTGAGATAATGCGACAGCACATAGCTGACCGCAAGTTCGGCTCCAAGGACTATTGGAGGATTTGTAAACGAGTGCTCAACAATAGGAAATCCTCAATACCTCCTTTAATCCATGGATTTGATGTTCTCACGTCATCTGCGGAGAAAGCTGAGTGCTTTGCCCGCAGATTCTCATCCAACTCTACATTCGACTCGTCCGGAGTGCACCCACCCGACTTCCCTATTAGAACTGAGGCCAAACTGCACGACGTATATATTACCCCGACAGTAGTATCCAGAGTAATTTCAAAACTCGACCCGCATAAGGCGTGTGGAGACGATGGAATCCCGGTGATAGTCCTTAAGAGGTGTGCCCCTGAACTTTCCCCTGTCCTCTCTAAACTGTTTGACTACTGCCTTTCTGCTTCCTGCTTTCCTGCATGCTGGAAATTCTCCTCAGTCGTTCCTGTCTTTAAGAACTGTGGTGAACCCTCGGACCCATCCAACTATCGCCCTATCAGTCTTCTACCAATATTCAGGAAAGTGTTCGAGGCTATAATCAATGCTGAAATAGTTCATCATCTCACCGCCCACAAACTGTTCTCCGACAGGCAATATGGATTCCGATTTGACAGGTCCACAGCCGACCTGCTAACAACTGTAACGGAGTACATGCTACAGGCCCTTGATGAGTCTGACGAGGCTCGCGCGGTTGCTCTGGATATCTCCAAGGCTTTCGACAGGGTTTGGCACCCTGGCCTCCTATGCAAACTACGCGGTTATGGTATTACCGGTCGCCTGCTTAACCTAATCCAATCTTTCTTAAATAACCGTAAAATGAAGGTCGTTCTGAATGGGCGTGCCTCTTCGTCCTACAGCACGAATGCTGGGGTCCCACAAGGCTCTATCCTGGGCCCAACGCTCTTCCTTATTTTCATCAACGACCTCCCAGATGAGATCAAGTCCCAAGTAGGCATCTACGCAGATGACACTACAATATACTCCCGCTCCAGTAAGAAACCTGTCGTGGCGGACAGACATAATCTCGCTGCTGACCTTGAGCGGGATCTACACTCTGTGGTGAACTGGGGCAAGAAGTGGCTTGTCAACTTCAATTCCTCTAAGACCAAGCTGTTGTCTGTCAACCATTACAGGCAACCTCTTCTGCCTCCCATAAGCATGGACCAGATGATTCTCCCGGAGAGTAATACACTACGCCTCCTCGGACTTACCCTGTCCTCAGACCTCAAATGGAAGCACTATATTGAATCCATAGCAAAATCTACTGCTAAGAAGATTGGGTCACTATGTCGATCCAGGATGTTTTTTCCACCTGAATCCATCCTGCATATATACAAGTCAACCATCCGTCGGGCATGGAGTACTGCTGCCATTTATGGTCAGGTGCCCCTGCCGTTCTCCTCAGTGTTCTTGACAAGCTCCAAAGGAGGGTCTGTAATGTGATAGGTACTGATCTGGCGACTCGTCTGCAGCCACTTTCCCGTCGTCGAAATGTGGCCTCCCTCTGTCTCTTCTATAAATACTTTCATGGCTTCTGCTCGGATGAGCTTAAGTCACTGATGCCTCCTCAACAGGTGTTTACCCGTGCAACCAGGCTGGCAACTGGGTCCCACCCATTCACAGTCAGGTTAGCCAAACGCAGACGACAATTCTACTCCTGCAGCTTCCTCTCTCGCACTTCCCGCCTGTGGAACTCACTCCCGTATTCTTGCTTTCCTGACGGCTACGACCTCCAGAATTTTAAAAGCAAAGTTAATACTCACCTACTAACCACTGGACTCTAGCTCTCTCCCCTCCCCTGTATAATCTTCACGTTCTCTCCGCCCATGTATCTGTCATTGCACCTGCTTTCTCAGCTTTCTATTGTTCCTTTCTAACTAGCTTGTACTCCTCACTCTTTTCTAATTAATCTTTCTACATTTATGTAACCCCCTGCACATCAGTGGCGTTTCTGCCTTGCTCGGGGTGAAATGATTAAAAAAAAACAAAAAAAAAACTATGAAACCATATTGAAGATGTTTGTTCTGTATTAATTTTGTTCTCAAATTACATATTCCTAAAATAATCAATGTTCTAATTTTCTATCACCACTTTATATTTGACACTTTAGCAATGATTTGCATATAAAGTTGGCACGCTGAACCAGGCAGCAAGTCACCAAAATGAGTGTCATTTGTTTACAGTTGCGCAGATTAGCTTAGAATTTTAGATCTGCACATGTATTAGTGTTGTCATATAACGTGCCAAGTCTCACTAATTTTCATTAAAAACTGTCGGAGTTAGAACAAAAATATCGATTTGCATATAATTCTGGCACGCAGTGTATACATATATATAAATAGATTGATTGCTGATACATAGTTTTTGGTCATAATAAGGTTAGACCGAGGTTTCTACCATAAGCGATGTCTTCAGGCAATTTTAAATAACTGATTTTACCGTTTACTGTTTTTCTTTTTAAGAACGCTCATGTAGCGGTGTTTTTTTTTTGTTTTTTTTTTTTTGAACGCTCCCGTGGCAGGGAATTTTTGAACGCGCAAGTTTTTAAAATTTGAACGAATTATGGCGTTTTTTTTATCCATGGTTTTATGAACCTAAGATGTATTTCTTAGTATGGATACACTTATTGATAATATCCGTTCTTTCATTTAACAGTTCGTTTTTGTTTAGGAAATAGCATAATCTTCAGTTTTTCTTCTTGGCACAGTCTACATATTTTGCCAATGTTGTAAGGCTTGGCTGTTTTTACAATGCTCCACTTTATGTCTGGGTCTGTTCCATATTTTGATTTTAATTTCCACAAGTAATATATATATATATATATGTAAACATGTTACGGAAATTAACGAATTTTAACGAAACTTGGTTATAAGCAACCGACAATTTGTAATGAATTATTTTGAACATTATTTTTACCGATACTCGTATTTAAGTAGATATTCTGTTTTTAATTAAACAGTATTTTTATATTTATATCTACCGGCCTGATTATATATATATATATATATATATATATATATATATATATATATATATATATTTATATATATATAGTGTATCGAGGCAGCAAATAATTTTCTAAACATATACTGTTAAATATAGGAGACAATGAATGTCTATCATGTTTAATCATGAGCCGTTCTAAACGTCGTATTTTGGCTTTAATTTCAGTTGAAAATAAAGACGAAAATTCTCCAACATTTGGATAATTTTTTATAAAGTTGGTTCTAAGCTTTCGGCTCACGTGAGCCATCATCAGAGAGGTTATAAGGACAGTAACATAATAACATGCACCATCAGCGACGATTTTATTTTGTGTTGACATAAAAATCCGCTAAACAACGACAATAGTTGCCAAAAATAACAAACGCATTTCGCAAATTTGCAATGCTGTTCTATGACAAAAAATATCCAAATGTTGGGGAATTTTTGTTTTTATTTTCAACTGAAATTAAAGCCAAAATACGACGTTTAGAACGGCTCATGATTAAACATAATAGACATTAATTAAGTCTCTTATATTTAACAGTATATGTTTAGAATATATATATATATATATATATATATATATATATATAGGTAGAATCGCCACTTCAGTCCGGTTTCTATCCTGGGTTAGAAGCAATCGGAGTCTAACCGTACTGATGAGCTGTGATACAGCGAAACAGATCTGTCTGCGGATGACAATATATATATATATGATCCTGTCTCACCGGGAATGCTGGAAAATATTTTCATAAATCAAGAAAAGACTTGGTTCTACGGAAGAACTTTGAGAATACCAAGGGTCAAACGTGTGAACAGCAACGAAATTCTAGAGAGAATCGGAACAAAAAGGACGCTTACGTGTGAGTGCTTCACAATCTGATCACAGAGGAAATAGAGACTTGAAACAAAATAAATGTAGTTTTACAGACGGATGCTGAGGATACCATAAACAGTAATTGTGAGCAACGACGAAGTTGTAGAAGAAATGGAAACAAAAATGACACTTATGCGGGGCTGTTGGACAATCTTGTTACTGAAGAAGAAAAAAAGACTCGAAGCAACAGAATTGTAGTTCTACAGAAGAATGCTGTGGATACAATGAACCAAAACATGTAGAAACGACGAAGTTCTTGAGGTAATGGGAACAAAAAGATACTAATGCTTAACATCAGGAAGAAACAGATTTTAGGGCACATGATAAGGATGTGCTTTGGAATTATTTAGCCTTCAAAATTCAGTTTACGACGTAAATTCGATACTCACGGGACAATTTGAAGGTAAGAGGAACAGAAGTGGGTGAACTTGATCGACTGATGGCGATGCAGGGATTGCAGAGAAAATTAATTAAAATCTACAGGAAATAGTGTATAGTTATGATCGCCAACGTCCAGAAGAGGCACGGCATAATGATGATGATGAAGAAGAAGAAGAAGAAGGAGAAGAAGAAGAAGAAGAATTAGCCACATTTATTTCATTCATTTACGTGTTTTTCTGTATTCATAAAGAACGATCGAAAGCTGTCAATAAAGGAAACACAGTCGACTGACGATTGCCTCTCCTGGCAAAATAATTACAGTAGATTAATCTCAACTGCGTTTAATCGATAATTGTGGCAACATCTCTTTGTCAAGACCTTGATGAGAATGAAGCGAGGATAGGTTCATTTCCAAAAGAAACAACATGGCGGAAACCTGAATAGCCGCAAATGTAATTCGAACTTGCTTTGTTGATTCACAACAACACACATCCAGTTGATTTATTCAAGTTTGCATATATAAATACAGACTAAAAATTCGCAGGAACAGACCGACAACAATATATATATATATATATATATATATATATATATATATATATATAATAAATAACCTCGTGAGCCAACAAACCTACCAACCTTCCCGGAAGATCCGTTTAGGTGAAACCTTGGTAGATTTGTTGGCTCACTAGGTTAATTTACTTATTCTGCTCTGTTTACGTATTGAGCGCTTTTTTGTTATTGATTACTCGTCTGGGTTTTTTTCTTTGGGCTACGTACTGGCTCGGTCCAAATTGCTTTGGCTGATGTTCATGTGCTTTGCTCTTTCTTTTTGTATAACCATTTTTTCCTTCCACGTATATACACGGAGAGTTGTTCGACACGAGTATAGTAATAAGTTTGCATTTATATATATATATATATATTAGTCATCCACGTACAAGCCCTTTTCGCTGTATCACAGCTCATCAGTGTGGCTAGACATATCTACTTACTTCTGGCCGGGATCGAAACTCGACCGATTTGGTGTCAGTCGGAGCCTCTGCTCCCTAAATCATCGGCGCATGGCATTGGAGAAGGGAAATGTTAAAGTCTTGTATATAAGCAGTGTATACAGATGCCACTCACCGAGAGAACTCAATTCATTTCTGAAGAGTCAATATATAAGAAGAGTCATCAATATATATATATATGCAAACAGCCCTTTCCCGAAAATGCTTGGAACTGAAAGCAAATAACATAATTCCACAGATAAAGCGGAAGCTGATAGGCCAGGCAAGCACTCCTAATAGCTTAAAAGACAGATGTAATGTATGTTTAACAAAAAAATAAAAAATAAAAAAAAATAAGATATTGAAATTTCAATATCAGAATGAACTTCTGAATAAACGTAGATAAACCATTATTATGCGTCGTCACAGGACTTAATTTAAATTGCAATAATTATCTCGTTGTTCCATTTAGTCACAATTGGACCTTTTTTAAATTTGGCCAAACAATAACTTTTTTCCTTCTACGTGCCACTACTAACCCAATGGTCAAGCCACATGCCTCCCACTACCATAAGAGAAATTACTACTAAAATTCCTCTAGTTTAACCCTATAAAAGCCAACATTTCCACACCCCTTCCTTTACTAGCCTCTGCCTCGGGCATTAAAAGTTTTCCTCATTCTTTGATTAAAAGAGGTTGACAATGCATGTCTTAAACTGACATATTGAAAATAGCTATTCCCCTTCTAAATTATATATATATATATATATATATATATATATATATATGTATATATAAATTTATTTATAGATGCAACTTTGTCTATGTGTGTATGTGTGTGTGTGTATGTGTGTGTAATTATATATATATATATATATATATATGTATATATATATATATCAGGTACATATTATAAACTGACTGTTTAAGAGACTTTAATTTAAGTTCTCTCGATGTTTCTCGAAGTTAAATCTTTCACTGTTAGGGTACTATCTTTTTAATTTATTAAGAGCATAGCATAAATAGACAAAAATTAAATGAAGATAAAAAAATTAAAATTTAAAAATTATAAAGAAAAATAAAAAAATAAAAAATAAAATTCTTCAATGGGGTGTAATTCAAAATTATTATTTAAAAAATATTTAGGGAGAAAAAGAAAGGAAGGAAGGAAGAGAGCAAAGGAATGATAACGAAAGTAGCAATCGCATAGAAGAATCTAAGTTTCATCGTCAATTTTTTTGTATTTTAAGTGAAAAGACCAAAGATTTTTTTAAATTATCTAACTTAATTCGTTAATCTTTTGCATCACGATCAAAGTTTGGGTTAAAAATCTTTTTTTTTCTTGCGTCAGGAGGTGGGTCAAATATTTACATATAGATTTTTAGTTTTTTTTAGGCGATAAAAACAAATTGTTTTGAAGATTCTTGCAAAGATCAGATAATTGTCAAAGTTTAAGATGAAATTTCCAGGACTTATACACAAATGAATGAAAATATTTTTGACATTTTTAAGAGTTTTAATTTTCTAAGACTTCAGCTTTTTCATATTTGTTAAAATTTCAACTTCTTTATATTCATATTAGTTAAAAGTAGGACTCATTGAAGAATTTAAATCATCAGTTTGTTTTTGTCTAACAGAAACAACATTTCCCCAAAATCTGCTCAGCATCGTAAAATAAAAAATATGCAGTAACTCTATGACATTATTTAATTAGAAAAGCGTTTAATAGCAGCCCTCCGTAGATCAGGGTTGACTATGGGTAGCATCCTAGTTGTCTGCCTGGCGGAAGTACCGGCGTCTCTGACTGTACATGCCGATGTGGGAGTGACCATCTTTGTTGCAGAGGCTGCATTTATGTTTTTTTTCTGATTTGTCGGAGCTGTGTAACGCTATTTCTCAATAAAAATGTACTTCTTAGTTTAATACAACGGAGAGAAAGAAATTATTATTAGTGGTATTGTTGATTTTTCAGCTTATTGTAATTCGTGATATGAGCTCTGCTTAGAAATATTTAATACTTAAGTGCTTGTAAAATCCGAAAAATAGAGAAATTAGCTGAAAATTGGAAAAAAGGGCAAAATATATTTTCCCATTATTGTTCAGTATCGAATTTCTGGCCAGAAAGGTGGAAAACAACGATAGTCAAAACAAAGCTGTCTGGACTTTTGATAGGGTTAGTGTAAATTCACATCCTTAGTTCCCACATTTGATGAGAAAAGGTTTGAAAATTTGAAAACCTAAAATGATGTCATTATAACTCCACCTTGAATTGTGTAGGTGAAAGAAATCTTATTGGTTAAAGTTTTGATTTGCATATATACCAAGTGTCCGTCATCCATCCCCCAAGAGAATTGGGGACAAGTATAAAAATCGAGACCCCAGTGAGAAAAATTAGTTTGAGTCACTTGGAGTTGGAGTCAAAATGTAACGACTGAGGGAAAAGAGTTCCCAACCGGGAACCATGCCAATTGGGTGCCAGTCGTAGAGACAGAGACTGGTTGCCTTCCATAGAGCTTCGGGCTGAAGAGATAAAGAAATGTAGAAAAGCTTGCCGCCGATCAACTTAAAAGAGTTAAATCGAATAATGCGCCTCCGATAGAATCCTAGCTAAAGATGTATAGAAACAGTATGAGCCGAGAAAGAGTTAAACTAGCTGAAAAGAGACTTTTTATTGAAAAGCCCCACTTCGGCTGTTTCCGTAAAGCTTCGGTATAGAGCCAAGTTAAGTTTCAGAGCTGCCGAGCGACAGAGACCAAACGACTTCACTACCGCCGTCGCTACCATTCGCTCCACTTCGGCTATTTCCGTAAAGCTTCGATAAAGAAGCCCTGAAAGAACTTTTTGTTTTAAAAGTAATTGGGAAAATTGAAAGCTCTGATTATTTAGACGAATCTTTCGCTCCGTTGTGAACATTGAATTCGACGATTGTATATTCTGCCTTTATTGTTAATTATTATTTTTTTGTATATATATATATAAAAACTTTTTCCGTAACTCATCCAGGCGTCTTCGAACTTACTCATTTATTTTTTTGGTGCCCTGTCTATTTTTTCAACACAAATGTGTGTCCGGTCTGGTTTGAGGTGGTAGAGAAATGGCTACCGAGTTTCAGCGTGTCTTTCCTGAGATCAAAGAACACAGCGTGGGCAGGAAAATTCACCTCTGTAATAGACGTCTTGAAGACCAGCTATTGTGACGAGGCAATCATCACGATTAGCGACCCGAGAGCGTCGTCATAATTGGTGCCGTTTCGACAGCATTAACCCAGACTCAGGTTCTGGTCAACTTCATAACAACAGGTTCCGGACCAGGGGGCTAGGTTACAGCTGTCATTTTGCTTTCTGCGAACCCGCCTCTTCATGGCGACTTGTGTCAGTTTCTCCTCCCTTGATTTGAGTCGTTGGGCCAGGTTTCCTTTCTATTTGGTCCGGTTGACTGCTACCCTCTCCCATGACTCCATGTTGATGATCACGTCTTTCATATCGTGTTTTATGATGTCACGATACCGCAGTTGTGGCTGCCCAGTGGGTCTTCTTCCATAGGCCAGCTCTCCACACGAGGTCTTTTGGAATGTGACCGTCTGGCATGCGGTGGACATGGCCTAGCCAACGGAATCTGCGCTGTTTATGGAGTGTGAACATGGTAGGCAGTCCGGCTTGAGACAGAACCTCAGTACTGAGCACCTTGGCTTGTCATGAGATTCCCAATATTCGTCGGATACTTCTCACGTGAAAGGTGTTCAGACGCCTCTCTTGCTTGGCGTACGTGGTCCATGTCTCACTGCCGTATAGCAGTGTACTGATGACACAGGCGTTGTACACTGCCATCTTTGTCTTCACTGTCAGCTTGGAGTTCGTTCAAACACGTGTTGTGAGGGGCGCAAGGGTTGTGGCTGCCTTCCCAATTTTTTGTCATGCTCCATGTCTAGGGAGAGGTTACCAGTGATGGTAGGTAAACTAATGAGCGGTGATGCTGCGGTACCTTGACCCAGGACGCTTGTTTCTTTTTTCAAGCTAATGGTCAGTCCAAATCTTTGCATGCCTGGGATAAATGAGCTGTGTTTGATGCGTTTAACTTCTTTTATAAATAAGATACATCAAGAAAAGTATTTTCAGAAAAGATTTCGATAACTAATGAAATTTTACAATAATTATTCTTTTAAAATTTAATTCGAAGTATTTAAGTTTTAAATCTTTGAAAATTCTGAATTAATTTCTGTCTTTTAGATGATATTATGAAGTAAAAAAATATATTTACTTATCGTAAATAGAAAAGCTTAATACAAATCATCAACAATATTTTTAAATAAAATTTGAAGTTTTCATCTGCATAAAATTGTCGATTTTTGTGATACACGATATTAACAGAAAATAAGACAGATGACTATATTAAATTAAAAGACAACATATCTAAAATTCAATAAAACAGATTACGGAAAATAATATCCTTGCATTTTAAGATGACTCACTGCTTAAAGATTATGCAAAAAAGCCACTAATGTTTTCTTTGAGGTTTTACAAATAAAATCAGCGTAGAACAACATTAATGCTGTCAACACATCAAAAGAGCTGCTGTCAGAAGGACATTTTTTAAAACTTAAAGTAAGCATTACTTGTTTAAAATCTGATTAATTTTAATCTAAATCAGATAATTTTCTTCAAATCTTCAGGTGTGTATATTTTACTTTTAGAATATGTTTCAATAAAGAGGATGAAGGACGAGAAAGGAGTCGAAACAGATATTTTAGCAGAAACAAAAGAAAATAAAAAAGTAAAAAAAAAATAAATATAAAAAACCTAATTTCAGTTAATTTAAATTAGATCTAAACTTATTTATAAATGGAACATTATCTGTGTGTGTGTGTGTCTGAGTGTGTGTGTCTGAGTGTGTGTCTTTATGTGTGTGTCCGTTACGTATAGACTCCGAAACAGTTGAACTGATTTTCTTTAAAATTTTCACAGTTGTACTATAAGCGTCTGCGAGTGTTCTTAGCTAGGTTTTGTGTCGAGGTACCACCAATAAATATCGAAAACCGATAATAGAAAAAATCGCGTTATAGAAAGTGTGATCCGATTTCAATCAAATTTGATACACTTATGGAGAAAGACATAAGAAACAATATTCAGAAGCTTCAAGGTTGCAGTTCTGACAATAGTGCGGAAAATCGATAATATATATATATATATATATATATATATATATATATATATATAAGGCAAGATGTTTGTGTGTGTGTGTGTGTGTGTGTGTGTGTGTCTGTTTATCTGTCTGTATGTCTGTATTTTTTTTCAGCTCTTTTATTTTAGATTTTTGCTTCAGGTTTGGCTATAAGTAGGTATAAATGTAGTTCTTAGTCTCAGCCATGATACCATTTACTCAGAGGACTTATTTAGCCTTCAAAATTCAGTTTACGACGAAACAAACTTATTTGATATCGATAGCAGGAAATCAAAATTTAACTTACATCCATTCATTTTGCTTTCAGTCTACGGTTTCGCTTTAACTGGAAACAACTATTGCTTTTTAGTCTTTCGTGCCAACGTCCAAAGAGTTTGAGCTCTAGGACCATGGATTAGTTTTAAAGTTTTCATTACACCCAAGCAACGCCGGGCTATACTGCTAGTTTGCATATACATTATATATCATTAATGTTTATCTATTAGCTTGAAATTAAAACTAAAATAAAAGATTCAAGAAAGATTTTTCATGTATAAAAAAATAATTTTAACACCTTTTTTTTAATCTTTTCACCCCAAGCAGGGCGGTACCGCAACTGATGCGGAGGGAGCTACATAAGGGAGTAAAACCTGATCAGACCCTGCAAATATGTTATCCGCTGCCTTCCTCTGTCTCTCCTTCCTTCTATCTGACCAGTCAGTATCAGGTTCTCCAGGCTCTCCTTCCTCATTGCATGTCCCAGGAACTTCTGTTGTCTCTTCCTGATGCTCAGTATCAATTTCCTTTTTGTTGCCATTCTTTCCAACACCTCATCGTTGCTTGCATGCTCAGTTCACGATATCCGTAGCATCCTCCTGTAGAACCATATTTCGGCCGCTTCCAGTTTTGTCCTTCTTTTCGATGATATTGTCCAGCATTCACTGCCATATTGAAGAACTGACATCACGTAGCAGTCCAGCACTCATTGTTTCTATTGAGATTTTCCTGTGTGTTAGTATTTTGCTCGTCTTCTGGAACGCGTCCTTTGCCATGCCAATTCGCCTTCGGATCTCCGTGTCGCACTTTCCATCTCCTGTTAGAACACTTCCTAGGTACTTAAATTTTTGTACTTGCTTGATTCTGATATCTCCCACCTGTATTTGGCATTTTGGGTTGTATCTTTTGCTAATGACTATGCACTTAGTTTTCTTAAAGTTTATTTTTAGTCCCTTTTTGTCACTCTCCACTGTTACTTTCTGTATGAGGTCTTGTAGTTTCCATTCCGTGTCCGCAATCAGCACTGTATCGTCCGCATACCTTATGTTGTTCAGGTTGTGGCCTCCAATAACAAATCCTGGCGTGTCATCTAGGGACCTCAAAATATTCTCGCGGTATCGGTTGAACAAATCCGGTGAAAAGACACATCCAGTCTGGTTGCACGAGTAAATACTTGTGGCGGGGTCAAAGGTGACTTTAGTTCGTCGTAGGTATCACTTTTGCTTGTGGTTGTCTCTACATTAAACTTGTTTTGCTTCATCTTCTCCTAAAAGCTCGTTACTTTATCATAAACTTCTAATTTACTGTATCGTAAATTTTAAAACACAATACAGTGTGCGAAAGATAAACTGTCATCTAAATTGGGCTAAAATAAAAATAACACTGACGTCTTATTTTAAAAGATATATTTACCAAAATTACGCAAAAATATCTTCAAATACCCAAGAGTAAATTGATTGAATAAAATCACCATTGGCTTCAACCACAGCCTACAGATGACTTCAGAATCTCCTGCATCTCCTCTGGATGGTCTCCTTGTTTAAGGTGGTAACTGTTGCCAAAATCTTTGCTTTCAGTTCATTTTTGGTACTAAAAGGAGTTTTGTTTTTCTCGCGCTCAGACGCACTCCACATAAAATGATCACGGTGATTGCAGTCGGGAGAATTAGGTGCCCAGATTTAAGGGATTATGTGGTCGCAAAAATTTTCAGACAGCCATTATTGGTTTCTTATTTTTTTTTTTTTTTTTTTTTGTTCTAACAACCTCTTGTTGGGGAAATTCCTTCCCGAACAGCTTGGCACGTCTTTACCATCCAAAAGTCCAACAGAGAAAGAGATCGAGTTTATTTTTGGCACCAGGAGGCCCCTCTTTTTTTGCGCATGCGTCAATTGTCTTTCCTGTCAGAGGACTCCTGGAAGATTTTTATGTTTATTTTATTTCGTACTTTTATTTTATTTTGTATTTTTATTTTATTTCGTAGTTTTTATTTTATTTTGTATTTTTATTTTATTTAGTGTTTTTTATTTTATTTTGTATTTTTATTTAATCCCTACAAATCACTATTAGATTCATCCAACTTTTTCTAAGTCATCTGTACCATTTTCAGATTGATATCTAAATACTCTTGAATGTACTTATTGGAGGTTCCGGCACTACAGCATGCTGTTTTCCACATTTTTGAACAATGAATTGCGTGATGGTGCTCTGTTGTATTGTAGAAATAAAAAATAAGCAACGCGCATGCGCGAAATTAAAAATACAACATGTCGACAATTTACCCATTGAACTCTATATAAATCCTCTTTACTTCATTTACTTCTGTTGAAGCTACATTGAAAAAGCCATTCGGGTTTTGTGCAATGCCTTTCTGTTAATTCCAGCCTTACCATATTTCGATTCTCCAGTATTTAATTCTAAACATCTTTAAGCTGTGTGAATCACAATGTGTTCTATATAAGCCTCGATTTTTCCAACTCTTCCCAAGGCTTTTTTATTGATGCCAAAATCGTTCCAAGTTATTTTCAAACGTATTCCAAGTTATTTTCCAACATATCTTTAGACCTAATCAGAGGACGACTTCCGGAACACAAAAATTTGGTTTCTGGCCGAAAAAATGTCTGTTTAGGTATTAGACTTTCATCCGTCCTAATTAGGTGACCAGACTACCAAAACTGCATTGTCAGTAGAAATATTTAACTATAGATACACATATATTGATTGATTAATCAAAATGAATCTAGAAATAATATAAGATGATGTTACTTAAATTGTTTGATCTTTCTTTCCCAAAGAAGAAGATAGAGTCGCCTATTGTCTGGTTCACACTTCACCCCAGATATTTTAACAGGAGTAGCAGTTTCTTTGTTGTTGCTTGTTTAGGATTGGGTTTCCTTTTAGTTTTAAAATATTTTCCTAATCTTTTACTCCCAGTAGCCTCTTTCGTCTTAGTGGAATTATTGCCCTGCTTGGGGTGAATTGATACATATATATATATATATATATATATATATATATATATATATCGAAACTCGAAGTTTCATGCGTTATGCAATCATCAGGTGCATATTTCAAAGTAACAGTGTAATAGATTTTAATTTAAGTTCACTCGATGTTCATGGAAATTAAACCTTGTAAAGGTAAATTAAATCTTATTAAGTTACTGATTTTTTAATAACAAGATTAAAAATCTAAATATTCTTCGGTTACATACAAAAATAATAATTTAAAATTTAAATTTAAAATTAAAAATAAAAATACAAAATAATAAAATAAGTAATCAAAATTCTGATTCTTAAAAATTTAAATATTCAATTATTACATGTGCATAAAATGTAGAGAAAATCAGAATTTTATATTTTAAAATTTAATTTTCCCTGCATTTTTAGATTTTAAATAAAAATAAGATTAAATTAAATTAAATTAAAAGAAAAACTTAAAAGTAAATTTTTTGGCCAATAATAGTAGCAGCATGAGGCTTTTCGTACGGCTCTTTCCCGGATGTCTCATGTGAAAATCCTTGAGGATTTTTCTTTGTAGGCTATTTGAAATCACTACTCGGTCATTATACAGTAGAAGATCCTCACAGAGGGAGAAAACTTCAGGCACATGTAGGTCTTTGTTGCGAATTTTATTTTTTATACTTTGGATGAATTCATCCTCTTGAGACTCCCTTTTTATGTCGGCCAAAGTAACTGGGATCTCTCTAATTGTATTCGCAATCATATTTTTGATTTCATAATTCGTACTTAGTGTAGCAATGATGGCGTCTTCAAAAACTTCCGAATTTTTGGGAATGAGTCGCAATAAACTGTCCGCATGACAAATATTTTTAGATATTAGGAACTTGATCTTAAAGTTATAATTCAAGAGAATTGTTCTCCAACGAAGTAGTCTATTCTCTGTATATACCGGTAGGCCTTTCTTGGAACCAAAGATTGTTATTAGAGGTTTATGGTCCATTTGCAGTATGAACCGTCTTCCATGTAGGTATCAATGGAACTTAGTGACGGCGAATATTATCCCTAGAGCCTCTTTCTCTATTTGAGAATTATGTTTCTCTGATGGTAGTAACGATCTAGATGCGTGTGGTATGGCTTTTTGCGAACAATCTGGCAGTTTATGGAGAATGCAAGCACCGATGCCGTATGGGCTTGCATTACTTGCGACTATGATGTCGAGATTAGGATCGTAGTGGATGAGGGAGAGATCCGAAGTAAGTGTTTTCTTAATCTTCTCGAATGCGTCTTGGCATTCAAGGGGTTCATAACCATGCTTTATCCTTTTTTAATAGTTTGTTGAGAGGTCCTCTCAAATTCTGCATGTTCTTAATGAAACCTTGGAAGAAGTTAGCGAGGCCGAGGAAGTTTGTAACGATTGAACGTTAACTGGGGCCGGCATGTTTCTGATCGCATTAGCTCTTTCTGGATCCGGCCGACGACCGTCTCTACTTATAATGTGACCTAGGTTTTTGATTTCTGGTAAGTCACACTTTGCTTCCTTAACCTTAAGCCCGTATTCTTGTAATTTCTTGAATACCTTTATTATATGGTTCCGGTGCTCTGCCATCGTTTTACTGGTCACTAGTATATTATCCAAATAGGCTGTTGCGTAGTCAAGGTCGCCCAGCATGGCTTCATGACCTGCTAAAAAATTGCAGGTGCTACCTTGACCCCAAAAGCCAGTCTGCTATATTTGTACAGACTTTTATGGGTGTTTATGCAGAGCAATTTGGAACTTTCTTCATCCACCTCTATCTGAAGGTATGCGTCTGAGAGGTCTATTTTGAGAAAGATTTTTCCGCCATTCAATTTGTTGAAAATTTCTTCAGGGCTTGGGAGGGGATAATGGTGATCCTGCAAGGTTTTCGTTTAGCCATGTGGAAAAAAAATCTGAGCATACTCGTATTTGATTGAACTCCTTTTTGACATAGACCGTAAGTGCAGCCCATTCGTTAAAAATCTGTTTTTGATAAAATACCCGCTTGTTTAAGTCTATCTAAATCTTTGTTGATCTGCTCTAGAGCATCGAAAGGGACATTCCGTTTCTTTTTGAAAACTGGTCTAGCACCGTCCTTCACCTTGAACTTAGCTTTTAATTTAGGACATTTCCCAAGGCCCCCAGAAAAAACCTGGGGAAATTGTTGTTTGAGTTCCTTGTTGAGATGTTCCAAATTGGACGTTGCACTTTCTATTTTTCGGCAAAACGTGCTCATTGGGCAATCCCATAGATTGTATTTTTTTTATCCAATCCGTTCAGAATAGGTTATCCGAATTTTTTAGTACGTGGGCTTTCAGATGTTTGGTAACTCCATTTACTGTTACTGTAAGGATCACTTCGCCTAAGATGTTAATATTCTCGCCAGTTACAGATATTTCTGTTTTATTCGTCTTTAATAGGGTCGGCTTGTTTAACTTTCACCAAGTACACCAGTTGATGATCGATAAGTCAGAACCCGAATCAAGCTGGAATTTTATAGTTATTGAAAATATCGACAGTCACATATTTTCTTAAATTCCTATCGACTATGTTCTCCGATTGGGCTTGTCTAATTTTACTTTTGTGTTTCCTCGTTTTTTTTGGTGTACCAGCACTGAGTTAAGTTATGACCAGTTTTATTGCAATTTTTGCAATATGTTTTCTTCTTGGATGGACAGAATTTCATCCAATGCCATTTTCCACAATTGTAACATGGTCCGGGAGGTTTCTTTAACCTATTTGTGTTTTGTTTATTGCGAGATTTAGAACATGATATTTGCCTTTTGTATTTTTGCGGAGAATAAGAGGTTGGGCTGCTTCTGATTTTTCTAATGTGAGCCACACCTGATTCCTCGAGCGTTTTTGAGTCACACTTGATAGAAATTACTCTTTGACAATCCTCTGCCAATTTTTCGAGAGTCAATCCCTGTTCGTTTTCAGCGTCTTCTACTGATACTAGACCTTGTGCGAATATTACGCACTTGAAATCGTTGGCAGTCAGCTCGGCCAATTTGAAATCATTACAGAGCTTGTTTACTGACGCTGCTAACATTAGAAAATCTTGCTGGCTGTCCTTGACTGTATTCAGGCATTTCCAACGTTTGTGGAACAAGGTTATGTTAGGCCCGAATAGTTCCGAAAGGAGCTTAATAGTCTTAGAAAAATTCAGGTTCGTAGTTTTCTTGGGTAATATGTAGTCTACGAACCTGCTATGTAGCTCCCAGTTTTCTAAATAACAGGCGTACCTTTTTCTCACTAGGCCATTGTTCATAGTCTACGTTGAAAATATCTTCATAGCACTTGTAAAAAGCCTCGAATGTTTTGTCTTTCTCTAGTACGTATTCGAATGTTTCAATCGAGTTGTAGATTGTACTCTGGGAAAAGGTATCTTTTTCAGAGTTTTTAGAGCCGTTAAATGAATTTACAAGTAATTTTTCAAGTTGTTTTTTGCTGTAGTTCTGTTTTCTGAAGTGTAAATTGTTGGAATTCTATTTGTTGTTTATGTAACTCTTGAAACAATTGTTGCTGTCTTTCTTCTGATTTTTGTTGGTAGAGTTGCTGTCTTTCTTCGCTTTTTTGTTGTTGAAATTTTTTTTCTGTTTGTTGGTCCGACTGTAGTTTGAGGGATTTTTCTTCCAATTTCTGCTGTCTTTCATCTGATTTTTGTTGGTGGTCCATCTGGACATTTAACATTTGGACAATTATTTTTGGGAATTCTTCCATATTTAGATAAAAAAAATGACGGCGATTTTATAATATGTAGAATAAAGAGATGAAATATAACAGAAAACAGAAAAAAAATGACAACAATTACTGTTGCTTTGAAAACCCGTGTACCAGGGGGAGGGTACACAAGAAATATCTAGACAGACATTTTTCTTTTGTAAAAAAAAATTTTAAAAAATAGACAGACAATTAATAAAATTAAGAAGAACTACTTACTGGTTTAGATCCTTCGAGATACCGTTGTCCCGTTTATTTCAATGTGACCATTTAAATTTACTCTACACTTATTTTTTTTTTCCTCTAGAAAAAAATTCAGCAAGGAAAGAGAAAAACAATGCCAGTATCTTAAAACCTTGATAACGATGGTTTGTGACTTCGTGTAGGTACAACCATCGGCGATGCCGGAATAGTTCCGTCTATCCAGTGTTCCTCACAATCATTTCTTTGGTATTCAGCCAATTCTCAAAATGTGCCGTACGCTGGGATCGCATCTACAGGCCGATATCATCAAGAAGTCATCTTCCTGAAAAAAAAAAACATAAAAAAACGAGTTATTTAACTTTTCCTAATTTTCAAAATTGCGCATTCATAAAATTGCCTGAAGACACCGAAAGGTAGAAACTGAGGTCGCAAAATAACTCGTTTCCAAATAAAAAAATCTTCAAAAGTTCTGCAATATAATTGTATTGAACACTTCTTAATACAACTGTGTACTTTTCTAATTAAATTATGACCAAAACTAACTAATCTATCTATCTATCTATCTATCTATCTATCTATCTATCTATATATATATATATATATATTGAGCTATTATTTTTCAATCGCCGTCGAAATTCTTAGCACTTTTATAACTTGTTAGCAATAAAACAGATATCTTTATATCTGAATAAAATGTTGGCAATAAATCCGCTATCTTTTATTTGTTTATAGGCAATTATGTACGTCCTGATCGGTCTATAAATCTCATCTTTCTTGAAAACAATTTTTCGTTTTTTTCTCTTCCTCTCTATACGCAATATGTTTTATGAATATTTTCCAAGACCGTTGGTGCAAATTTCGTGTCGTAATATGTAATAAAAAAAAAAGAACGAAAACTAGATGTATTCAAGAAGAGAAATATTTCCACTGGCCGGAATTTCATTGTCTTGTACGATTACGGCCTCACGGCAATGTCTGCTAATAGCTGGTGAAATCGGAGAACTGTCGAACCTCAACCCAGTTCCTGCTCGTTTCATGACGGCGCCTTTTAACGCAATTATGACCATCATCTGCAAGGAACGACAACTTCAAAGGAGAGAAACCAATAAGGATATAGATAGAAAGGTAGATGAAATGCAGTCAATGTGCCATCAGGAGATCGACAAACATGAAGCCTAATAAGTTGCTCATCGCCTTTAAATCAGCACACACACACACACACACACACACACACACACACACACATATATATATATATATATATATATATATATATATTAAACCTTAATCCAAAAGGAAAAGCAGGAAGGTAAATCCCAAAGACCCGATCCTAATTAATATTAATATTTTAATATTAGAAATGATACAGGTAGAGAGCTCAGTTACTAATATTTAAATTACAGAGCCAATTATAAAATAAAATAAATTTCGAAGTCGAAGTCCAATATATATATATATATATATATATATATATATATATATATATATATATATATATATCGGAAAGTGAGAGACCCATAAAAACCAGGAGGATAATACCCAAACTTAATCTAATTGATGTAAAATATTATATAGATAGAAATAGAGAGCTCAAAATAAAATATTATCCAGTGCAATATGAAATATTAAGAGAAAATTCAACATATAATTAAACGGTTATGAATCCAGAATGTACTTCAGGACTTGTAAAAATTACAGACTGCTTTGTCAAACTCGAAAAAACAAATGTTACATTTAACACAGAATATTAAACAAAAAAAATTGCACTGAGAGAAAATAACGTTAGGTGAAGGTTAAAGGTATATACAGTTTAGCAATTAATATATATATATATATATATATATTAGTCATCCACATACAAGCCTGTTTCGGTGTATCTCAACTTATCAGTGTCCGAGATCGAAACTCGACCGATTTACTGTCAGGAGTAGTCGCTACTCCCTATATAAACATATATAAAGATTGAAATATATATATATATATATATATATATATATGTGTGTGTGTGTGTGTGTGTGTGTGTGTGTGTGTGTGTCAATAAAATAAAATATTTTGAATTATCCACTCGTTTTTACTTGTCTGACATTGACTCCTATTAGGCCACCCCGGTGTTTTATAAAATGATGTATTTCATACTATTTTTAGTAATTATTGCCAAATGAATAATTGTAAACAAAAATAGAATGATTCTTTTGTTAATATTGCACAATATCATGTGCATCAAATGAATTTATAAATATTTAATAGTTGCCTATATTGCAGTTTCATCAATAAAAAAGCAGAAAATTTAGTGATTCGGACACGTTCATCTTTGCTTCCTTGCCTTGTAATATTTTGCAAATACTGAAAACAAAAGAACCATTCTATTTTCATTTAGAATGATCCACAAAAAATTGTATGAAATACATCATTTTGTTTTAAAACTTGAGGTGGCCTAATAATTATGGCCGGTATTGCATATAAAGGAGACAATGGTAGACAAGTAAAAAAAGATTTTATCCAATTAATATATATTATTACTTAGATAAAATAACTTGATGAATATTATCTAGAACCTTATAAAATATTGAGTGATAAATACTATGGCTTTATTCAAAGAAAAATAGTTTTTTGAAAGGGTAAAAAAAAAAAATAACTAGCTAAAAAAGTAAGGTTGGTGTGAATAAAATATAGATTGTAGTAGTCTTTTGTAAAAAAAAAACAGGAAATAGCGACAGACTTAATACTCTTTCAACACGAACAAATTAAGAATAAATATATGACCCTGTAATTTGAGAATCTAACCAGAATCTATTTATGCCTTGTAAGTCCTAAAATCCTCCCTTTTGGCAAAAAAAATCAGTTAGTCACACCAAAAAGGATCGCTGGAAGTCATAGTTAAAATATGATTCCGAAACATGGTAAATTCTGTGCCGCGAAAATGTTGAATTAATCATATTACAATAATATATGTGAATAGAATAAGTAAGGGAGAAGGAAGACAAGGTGTCTTTAATCTAACATGCTTCACTTTAACAAGCTTCTTCAGAGTTTCTTTAAAGTTGAATGATTTAAAAATCTAAGAGTCAGTATGTAAATTGAGGTATGGTTTCATTGGCCAGATACGTGTCACATGTGTTAAAACAATGGATATATATATATATAGCCTTTGAGATTTCACTCGCCCGATCGTCTCAGTCGATTAATAACTTAATTCGGCGATTAAATTTTATTGCTTTACTCGCACGCGGTCGATTAAAAATCTCGCAATGAAACGTCTTTCTTTAAATATAGAAAAAAGAAATCTGATTCCTATTACAACCCAAAAGTATGCCATTGAATTTTCACAAGTTACTTAGAATGACCAAAAATGACATTATTGAACTCTTGGCTTTTATCGTCCCGGTCAGTGAAAACATTCGTTTAATTAACGCTTCCAGAGTGGAGCCAAAATGTCTCTGTCGCCCAGATTAAAGACGCTCACAGATTTTTAGAAAGTTTTAGAAACTCATTTGGAAAAATATTATCCTATATTTCCTCCCCGCTTACGAAAAGTAAAAACGAACAGGTAAAGAGGCATTACTACACAAGAGATGAGAATGATATACCCCAGTGATTGCAACAAAGGGTTCGGTTCGAAATTCTTAGCACCTGAAGAAGACCAAAGCGTACAACGGCCGAAACTTCGTACGAATGGCAAGAAAGATGAGGACAATAGTCCAAATAATGTAAATAATACAGCCAAGGGAAAACCTCAAGCAAAATTGAGGGAGAAGAAGGAAAGCTGGTAGACAGAAAACCCAAAAGCTTAGCAGAAGGCTGATGACAAGTGTGATTTCAAATCATTCTACCAAAATTTAAGGGGTGTTTTTGTTCCTATTCCCAACGTACTTGTCTTCAGATAATACACTTGTTACAGACAAACGCCACATTATCGCCGCTTCTCCACGGTTCTAAATCAGTATGCGTCTTGTTACGTACCAGCGTCATTTACTACTAGGTTGTTTCAAAAGTTCGTAAACACTTGCAAAAAATTGAAATTTTACTCGCCAAGTAATCTAAAGTTACAAGAAAACACTTCAAAAAATTGAAATTTTACTCGCAAAAACAACAAAAATTATTGCTCAAAATAAAGACCATCATATTCCAAGACTTTCTGTCATCGATCTGCAAGCTTTCGGATCTGGTCAAAGTACCATTCAGTCGGCTCCGAATCAAAGAATTCTTGACACGCTTCCTCGACTTCATCAAACGAGACGAATCGGCGGCCCTTCTGAAAGTGTTGCATTCAGCGGAAAAGGCCGTAATCTGATGGAGCATAGTCAGGACTGTAGGCTGGATGTGACAGAACCTCAACGCCGTTCAGCTCTTCGAACTTGTCTTTGGTCATTCTGGCGGTGTGTGGCTTGGCATTGTCCTGCTGCATCAAAGCGCACTTTCGGTTGATCAAAGCCGGGTACTTTTGCTTCAACTTTTCGTAGACCCGCTCAAGTTGCTGACAGTAAAGTTCAGCACTGATGGCTCGACCATTCGGAACCAACTCAAAATGCACGATCAATTTAAAGTTCCACCAAACGCACAACATGACTTTCTTGCCGAATCGATCTTGTTTTGGAACCGACGGTGTCTTTCTGAACCGATCGCGTGTCTAGAATCTGGTGGACCAGATAGACTCATTTCGCAAAGGTTTACGCACTTTTGGGACAACCTAATATGTTAGTAGTGGAAGGCACAGTAACGTATAAAATACAATCAGGGATTCTTTTCCTATGATCCTTTCCTGAGTGATCAAACACGGCTGAACTAAACGGAATCATTTCACAAATAAACACGGTATGTGATAATCAACAGAAGGTAATGATAGAAGGATAACAGATAACTATTTTATTTCTGAAGTATTTAAACGGAGATTAAATATGTTGAGGTATTTTTAACATATGAAAGACGGAGCTAAACAAAGCAATGAGGTAAAAATAAATATTAGAGGGCAAATTGATGGGGAGATTTACCTTGTCAGAAAAGTGAATGTTATATTGACAAAAGACCTATTATCAAACTTGTATGAAATTACAAATGACGAAAAGACAAAATGAGCTAAGATAATAAGAAATAAAGTAATAGTAATAAAGGACTTATGTGTTATTGGAAAAAGTCTTTTTTTCTTTTAGTGTCTCTTATATGTTCCTATTTTCTTTAATAATTCCATATATATATATATATATATATATATATATATACATATATATATATATATATATATATATATATATATATATATATATATATTAACTAGCAGTATAGCCCGGCGTTGCTCGGGTGTAATGAAAGCTTTAAAACTAATCCATGGTCCTGAAGCTCAGATTATTTGGACCTTGGCACGAAGGACTAAAAAGCAATAATTGTTTCCAGTTAAAGCAAAACCGTAGACTGAAAGAAAAATTAATGGATGTAAGTCAAATTTTGATTTCCTGGTATCGATATCAAATAAGTTTTTTTCGTCGTAAACTGAATTTTGAAGGCTAAATAAGTCCTCTGAGTAAATGGTATCATGTCTGAGACTAAGAACTACAATTATACTTACTTAGAGCCAAACACGAAGCAAAAACTAAAATAAAAGGGCTGAAAAAAATACAGACATGCAGGCAGATAAACAGACACAGCTTCGTCAAGCTCTGAAGCAGAGACACCATCAACATCCTGCTTGAACAAATTTCATTTGTCAGTGTGGCTTTATTACGCGAAAGCTAGGCTAGTATCGCACTCAAGAAAGCACAAATGAAATGTCTACGCCTAACCAGATTTTCTTCACAATTACACAAAGCAAGCAGGCATAAAGTTAAAACAAATGGCGTCATCCACTGGTGACACTCATTTATTGTTCACGATTAGAGAATCCACCATTTATAGAGTAAGGAGTAATAAATATTTGGTAAATAATGCAAGTGGATTTTAGGAATATAAAATATAAAAAAATTATAAAATATAAAAAAATTATAAAATATAAAAAATTATAAAATATAAAAAAAATATAAAATATAAAAAATTATAAAATATAAAAAATTATAAAATATAAAAAATTATAAAATATAAAAAAATTATAAAATATAAAAAATTATAAAATTTAAAAAAGTTATAAAATATAAAAAATTATAAAATATAAAAAAATTATAAAATATAAAAAATATAAAATATAAAAAAATTATAAAATATAAAAAATTATAAAATATAAAAAAATTATAAAATATAAAAAATATAAAATATAAAAAAATTATAAAATATAAAAAATTATAAAATATAAAAAATTATAAAATATAAAAAATTATAAAATATAAAAAAATTATAAAATATAAAAATTATAAAATATAAAAAAATTATAAAATATAAAAAATTATAAAATATGAAAAATTATAAAATAAAAAAATTATAAAATATAAAAAATTATAAAATATAAAAAATTATAAAATATAAAAAATATAAAATATAAAAAAATTATAAAATATAAAAAATTATAAAATATAAAAAATTATAAAATATAAAAAAATTATAAAATATAAAAAATTATAAAATATAAAAAAATTATAAAATATAAAAAATTATAAAATATAAAAAATTATAAAATATAAAAAAATTATAAAATATAAAAAATTATAAAATATAAAAAAATTATAAAATATAAAAAATTATAAAATATAAAAAAATTATAAAAATTAAAATAATAAAACAATGTATTTAATTACAGTGCAAATTATAATATCCAAAAAAATAAGAAGCGAAGAAAATATTTACATCGTTTAAAGCATTTATTTAAAAGAGTGCCCAATATAGAAATAAAGCAATGGATATTTATTACTAGCAGTATAGCCCGGCGTTGCTCAGGTGCAATGAAAGCTTTAAAACTAATCCATGGTCCTAGAGCTCAGACTATTTGGACGTTGGCACGAAAGACTAAAAAGCAATAGTTGTTTCCAGTTAAAGCGAAACTGTAGACTAAAAGAAAAATGAATGGATGTAAGTCAAATTTTGATTTCCTGCTATCGATATCAAATAAGTTTTTTTCGTCGTAAACTGAATTTTGAAGACTAAATAAGTCCTCTGAGTTAATGGTATCATGTCTGAGACTAAGAACTACAATTATACTTACTTAGAGCCAAACACGAAGCAAAAACTAAAATAAAAGGGCTGAAAAAATACAGACATACAGGCAGATCAACAGACAGACACACAAACATCTTGTCTTTTATATATATATTATCGATTTTCTGCACTATTGTAAGAACTGCAACCTTGAAACTTCTGAATATCATTTCTTATGTTTGTGTCTATGAGTGTATCAAATTTGATTAAAACTGCATCACTCCTTCTATAACCCGACTTTTTCGATTATCGATTTTCGATATTTATCGGGGATACCTCAACACAAAACCTAGCTAAGAACACTCGCAGACGCTTATAGTAAATTTTCAAGAAAATCGGTTCAGACGTTTCGGAGTCTATAGGTAACGGATACACACACATACACACACACACAGACAAAGTTTCATTTATAAATAAGTTTATATAAATTATACTTTAGAACATTTACAAACTACAATCTACTACAAAAGTGTACATCTTGTTTCGACATTGATAGAACAATATCTCATCAGCTAGTAAAAGTTATTTTTGAAAAGAAAATTGATGAAAATTCACTTTTTTTTTATTAGCAAAATTTTCCGTAAGAGGTAAAGGGGATAGGAAAGATGAGATTAGAAAAAGGGAATCAAAAAAGAAGGACACAGAAGATATAAAAAAACAAAGACGTAAAAAAGAGAGAACGAAATAAAGAAACATGAGGAAAGAGTCAATGAAAGACGGCTCAAGGGGAAGTAGACCTCAGATTTAGGTAGGAAGTAGAGTATAAGTATATACAGACATCGGTGACACAGCGTCCTGGTTTAACAAAGAGGAAGAGTAAAGAAAATGCACAGAGAGGGGAGAATGCGAGAAAAGGTGTGAAAATGTATGTAGAGGTGGAGGGGAGATAACATAAGCGGCAAAGAAATAAGAATTTCAAAACTTTAACCGAGAGTGAATTGTAGAAAGATACATTTGTTATAACGAAGTATAAAATTAAATCCCTAGGCATTTTTTTTTAAATGGTGAAATCAGACGTACGAATTATTCAAAAGCGTAAATTTGAGGATATTTTAAAAATACAGGAGGAAGTGCTAATATAATAATTTGGGAAAAAATTATTAAAATTAAATTGGCAAATAAAATTAATCGAAAAAAATTAATGTTAAAAAACAAAATTTAAATTTAAGTTTAAATCTTTAAAAATGATCCCAAATTGTAATAGAAAATAAAGATAAAAACAGAGATAAAATAACATAAGAAAAATCATATAGTAAAAGTAGACATCAAGATAGTAAGATTAATACTGTAAAAAGTTTATAATTGCCGGAGATTCAAACCAAATTATATATATATATATATATATATATATATATATATATATATAAGAATAGTAGTATATATATAAGAATAGTAGTATATATATAAATAGTATATATATATATATATATATATATATATATGTAGTGTATATATATAAGAATAGTAGTATATATATATATATATATATATATATATATATATATATAAGAATAGTAGACTTTGAAAAAACAGTAGCTACTCTTGCATCTACGCATCGCCCATTCAGTAATGAATTAGAGCACTCTGGTTCTGCCGGATGATACATCATACAATAAAAGTCTTCCTTCTTCTACCTAGCGGCCATAGCTCAGAGGTAGAATAGCCGACTGGCGACAATTCGGTCGGGTTTTAATCCTGGGTTAAAAGCAATCTGATGTCTAACCGTACTGATGAACTGTGATACAGCAAAACAGATCTATCTGCAGATGAATATATATATATTCATTTTTAATGAAACTTGCATAAATACACAACTTTGAATTATATATATATAATTCAAAGTTGTGTATTTAGGCAGCAATCCCTCTTTATGCAAGTTTCATTAAAAATGACATCTAATGTAGTTGTTTATCAATTTGGATTGATTTAGAACACAATTCTTTAAAGGACATGCAAATTCGTAAATGATATTGGTTCTTTGTTTTGATCTAGAGGCCTCTTGTTGGCTCCCGGGTGATGTAATTCAAATTTTGTGTATTCAAGCAGCAATTCCTCTTTTATGTAAGTTTCATTAAAAATGACATCCAATGTAGTTATTTCTAAATTACCTCATTTTCAAAAATAATAATTTACCTGCAAGATGCAAATCACAGAAAATCAATATTATTTACGAAATGAGTTGTCCTTTAACGATCTTTAATTCAAATTCATAAATAATTAAATTAGATGTCATTTTTAATGAAACTTGCATAAAAGTGGGATTGCTGCCTAAATACATAAATTTTAAATTACAAGACCCGGCAGCCAACAAGAAACCCCATTGTCAAAAATAACAATTCTCCTGCAAGATCTAAACAGAGGACACATATTGTTTACGAATTTATGGTTGCTGCCTAAATACACAATTTTTAAATTACATCTTTCTTTTTTTTCTTTCTTTTATTCTTCATTTATTTATTAATTAGTAAATTTTTCTTTTTTTTAAAATTTCTTAAATATTTGTGTTTGGTGACTTTAACGCCCACCACACCAAGTGGCTGGAAAACTCTGTCACCGCCCTTTCATGAATTTTTCAATCACCTAATCTCTTACGCGCTGTGGTGGAGTGGATATCGGCTCGGAACGAGAAATCGGGGAGCCGAGTTCGAATTCCTGTTGAATTCATTGCATTCACTTACGCGCAAATACCCTTGGGAAAGGTATTAATCCGTCTCTTCCCTCCAGTTATGGGTTAAATAACAAGACAGATTGGGTTCTATAGCCTTGGTCGGCGACCAATCTACCGCAGAAAGCAATGGCAACCTACTGCGGGATAATCTTCTGCCCAGTCAGTCATGTCTCTTTCGAGTCATGATCGCCCAAGCGTGTTTCGCGTATGGCACTTAAATGAATGAATCTCTTACGCAAGTGGTGGATTTTCCCCAATAACCCTAACGGAAAGTTCTCACTACTAGACCTCTGATTCACTTCCATCCCAGGCTCTTGCACTACCAAACAGCTCTGCCCTCTCGGAAACTAGTTTCCGTTAACATCTCATTCCACTCCCTCTCTACCCAAGAAACTCAGACCAGCAGAATATCCTACTGCTACCAAGTGCAGACTGGGGTTCGTTCCGCGACTTTCTGTGTGATATCCCTTAGAACAACGTTTTTAGTCTTCCCGTCGAAGACTGTGCATCCGAGGTCTCCTCTTGGGTTAAGGCTGGCATCGATGCTTTCATCCCAGCCAGGAAATTTCAGTTTAAATCCCATTCGTCTCCCTGGTTCTCGCCCCCATGCTCGGCCGCCGTTACCCACCGGAATCATTTCTTCCTGCTCTATCGAAGCCATGCGTAGGACCATAACAGGCGCCTTTTCGCCTCATCTCGTAATAAGTGCAAAAAGATACTCAACGAAGCTAAAATATTGTTTGCTGTCAGAATGAAGCAACGCACACCATCCTGTAAGTTCGGCGCCAAAGACTATTTGCGACTGTGTAAAAGCGTGCTTAACAAGAGCAAAACCTGGATACCCCCACTAATCAATGACTTTGAGGTCCTCACATCTTCAGCGGAGAGGGCAGAATGTTTTGCTCGCAGATTCTCTACCAATTCGAGACTGGCTTCGTCTGGAGTACCTAAACCCGACTTCCCACTTAGAACTGAGGCTCAACTGAATGACGTCCACATTACCCTATCGCTGGTCACTAACATAATCTCTAAACTTGACCCACACAAAGTGAGCGGAGGGGATGGAACCCCAATCATAGTCTTAAAGAAATGTGCCCCTGAACTCTCCTCTGTCCTCTCTAAACTCTACAACTCCTATCTATCTGCTTCCTGCTTTCCTGCCTGTTGGAAGTCTTCCTCTGTAGTTTCTATATTTAAGAATACTGGAGAAACCTCGGACCCCGCTAATTACCGCCCTATCAGCCTCCTTCCGATCTTTGGCAAAGTGTTCAAAGCCATTATCAGGTGGTCCAGCGTCTCACAGCCCACAGACTCCTATCGGACAAGCAGTATGGTTTCTGCTTCACCAGGTCTACTGCAGATATGCTAACGACCATCACCGAGTATATATATCAGGCTCTCGACAAGAAAGGCGAAGCTCGAACTGGATATTTCAAAAGCGTTCGACATAGTCTGGCATGCTGGCCTTCTACGAAAACTGCGGAGCTATGGTATAAGTGGACATTTGTTTGACCTAATACAATCATTCCTCTCTAATTGCACATTGAAGGAAATATTAAACGGACATGCCTTCCAAAACTACCATACGAACGCGGGTGTCTCTCAAGGCTCTATCCTAGGTCCTACGCTCTTTCTAATCTACATTAACGATCTTCCCGATGCTATAAGATCCCAAGTAGGCATGTACATCAAAGACACCACAGCTTACTCTCGCCTCGATCAAAAACCCGGTGTGGGCAATAAAGCGAACCTCGCTGTCGAGACTCCAATCCGTGGTGGACTGGGGTAAGAAATGGCTCATAAATTTTAATGCTTCCAAAACGAAGCTGCTATCAATTCACCATCATAGACAATCGCTCCTACCTCCCATTAGCATGGAACAGGACTGCCTCCCTGAGAGTAAAACGGTACGCCTCCTTGGCCTCACACTCTCAGCGGACCTCAAGTGGAATGACTATATCGAATCCATTGCTAAATCCGCTGCTATGAAAGTCGGTTCTCTGTGCAGGGCCCGGAAGTTTTTCCCGCCTGAGTCCATCCTGCACATCTATAAATCTACCATCCGCCCGTATATTGAATACTGCTGGCACATCTGGTCGGGTGCCCCTGCTATTCTCCTCGGGGTTCTTGACAAAATACAACGGAGAATCTGTAATGAGATCGATGCCGACTTGGCAGCCCGGCTGCAGTCACTCTCTCACTGGCGTGGTGTGCCTTCCCTCTGCCTCTTCTATAAATACTTTAACGGCTTCTACTCCGATGGACTTCGTTCACTGGTGCCCTCTCGCTATGAATTTGCAAGAGATACTAGATTAGCAACTAGGTCCCATCCTTTTACAGGGAAACAGATAAAATGTAACCGCAATTTCTACTCTGATAGTTTCTTTTCTCGCACTTCCCGCCTGTAGAATTCCCTTCCATATACTTGCTTCCCCGACAGCTACTATCTCCAGGAATTTAAATGTAAGGTCAATAGACATCTATCACAGCAACTCGTATCCATTCCCTCAAAGACTCTACCCATCTACCCAACCCCCATCCTCGGTATCCTCATCCGTCTACCTTTTGTGCCTCTACTATAAATACTTTCACGGCTTCTGCTTCGATGAACTTAGATCACTGGTGCCCTCTAGGTATCAATTTGCACGAGATACTAGATTAGCAACTAGGTCCCACCCTTTTACAGTGAAATAGATAAGATGTAACCGCAATTCCTACTCCAACTTCCGACATTTTCTATAACTAACCACTCTTTCTCAGCACTTTTCCCTATGTAAACCCCGGCGCAATAGTGGCTGTGGAATGCCTTGCTTGGGGTGAAATGATTAAAAGCAAATAATTTTTTTCTTTTAGCTTTCAATATTTTTTTTTTCTTTCGTTAGATTTTGATTTCTAAATGTATTTCTTATGGAATTTTCTTTCTTTCTTTCTTTCTTTCTATCTTTCTTCCTTTCTTTCTTTCTTTCTTTTTTCTTTCTTTCTTTCTTTCTTTCTATCTTTCTTTTTTTCTTTCTTTCTTTCTTTCTTTCTATCTTTCTTTCATTCTATCTTTCTTTCATTCTTTCTTTCTTTCTATCTTTCTTTCATTCTTTCTTTCTATCTTTCTTTCTTTCTTTCTTTCTCTTTCTTTCTTTCTTTATCTTTCTTTCTTTCTCTTTCTTTCATTCTTTCTTTCTTTCTATCTTTCTTTCTTTCTTTCTTTCTTTCTTTCTTTCTTTCTTTATCTTTCTAGGTTTATAAGTTACTTTCTCTATAAGTTTATTTCTATTTTTGTTTCTTATTTCTCTTTTATCTGTTGTCATTTTTTTCTTTTTTCCCATGTTTTTTCTCTTTTGTATACTTCTTTATTTTTTTAATCTTTTTTTTCCTTTTTTTATTTATGTTTTCTTTATATATTTATTACTAAGTTTCTTTTTCCCTCTCTAAATTTATTTCGGAATTTATTTCTCATTTCATTTTTCATTTATTCATACTTTCTTTTTAAATATATTTCATTCTTAACCCCTTTTCATTTTCGTCTTTCCTTTTTCTTTCTTTTTTTCTTTCTTTCTTTCTTTCTTTCTTTCTTTCTTTCTTATTTTCAGTTTTCTTTCTAGATTTCTTTCTTTCTCATTTTCTTTACTTTCTTTCTAAATATTTATAATTCTTTAGTTCTTCCTGATCTTTGTTTCTTTGTTTCTTTCTTGTCTTTCCTTTTTCTTTCTTTCTTTCTTTCTTTCTTTCTTTCTTATTTTCAGTTTTCTTTCTAGATTTCTTTCTTTCTCATTTTCTTTACTTTCTTTATAAATATTTATAATTCTTTAGTTCTTCCTGATCTTTGTCTTTTCTTTTTCTTTCTTTGCTTTACCTTTTTCTTTCTTTCTTTCTTTCTTTCTTTCTTTCTTTCTATATTTTTCTTTTATTTCTTTCACGATTGTGGCAAAGTTTTTAAAGTATCCTTCTTACTTTCTTAATATCTTTTTTGTCGTCTTTCTTTCTTCTTTCTTTGTTAGTAATTTTTTCCTAATTATTTAAAATGTATGATTTTAAATGTTTCTCATTAAATTTCTTTCTACCTCATTTTGCTCTTTCTTTCTTTCATTCTTTGATAATAAATTTCTTCATAACTTTATAAAATATATTACTCTTTATGTTTTATTCTAAATTTTTTCATTCTCCTTTACCTTTTTTCTCTTTTTTTCTTTGTTAATAAATTTCGTGCTAACTCTTTTAAATATTTTATTCTTAATTTTTCTTTCGGAATTTTTTTCTTTCTTTCTTTCTTTCTTTCTTTCTTTCTTTCTTTCTTTCTTTCTTAATAATTTTATTCCTAACTCTTTAAAATATTTTATTCTTAATTTTTCATTCTAATTTTTTCTCATTTTCCTCATCTCTCTCTCTCATTCATCCATTCTTTCTTTCTTTCTTTCTTTTTTCTTTTTTTCTTTCTTAATAAATTTCTTCCGAAGTCTTTAAAATATTTTATTCTTACTTTTTAAAATTTTTTCTCATTTTTCTTTCTTTCTTTCTTTCTTTCTTTTTCTTTCTTTCTTACTTTCTTTCTTTCTTTCTTTCTTTCTTTCTTTTGCTAAAAAATTTTGAAAATATTTTATTCTTAATTTTTCTTTTTTAAATTTCTTTCTTTCTCATTTCCCATCTTTCTTATTTTTTCTTTCTTTCTTAACAGATTTTTCTTAATGCTTTGAAATTCTTAATTTTTCTTTCTAATTTTTCTTTCTGATTTTCCTCTTCTTTCTTTCTTTTTTATTCTAACTCTTGAAAATATTTGATTCTTAATTTTTCTTTGCAAATTCCTTTCATTCTTACTTTCGACTTTCTTTCTTTCATTTTTGTTTGTTTGTTTGTTTCTTTCTTTCTATGCTTTTATTTTCTTCTTTCCTCCTAGTAAATCTACCCTGTATATGCTTTTTCCTCCCCTCGTCCAATCCCTATTGCCAAACGATTTTTATTTTTCTCTTGTCGTCTTATCATTCCTTTTTTTTTTTTTTCGCATTTTCTTGACATAAATTCAATTCCGATATTCTTTTTCATTTTAAATCTTCTGCCCGCAAAAAACTCATCATTTATTCCACACTTTGTGTGCATCCCGCCCTCTCGAGATGGCTTCCATTTACAAATCTGACAACCACAGCCGGCGGCGAACGTACCAACAGTCCAGTCACTTTTCTTTCACATTCGCATTCAACATTTGACACTTTCATTCCATTCGTCCTCATCATTCGACCGTAAATTTGCTTGTCATTTTAGGCCAACATTCGGACAAAAGCCGCGAATTAATCCGCCAACAATAGCTTCGCTTAATGGAAAACGGGAACTAAATTCTGACAGTTCCAAGATTTTCCTTTTTGCAGTTTGGTAAACGATCAACAAGATTCTTGAATCAGAATGAGTTGTCTCCCTTTGATTTACCGTTGAATTGTACATTGCTCCTGCTTGCAACGTATTGCACTTCGTAAGGAAGGTGGATCAATACATGGGTTTTAGAAGTAGTTATATAAATTGAGACCTCTCCATTGGCTGAATCGGCAATCACACGGACTTTAACTAAACGAATCTCCAACTGCATTTGCGCTTATCTGCAGTTAGTTCAATTAATGAAACCTTTGCTAAAAACTTGTAGATACTACAATAATTTATAGATGCAGTATATTTACAAAAATTTATATGAATTAATATCTTTTTTTATAATCATTTCTTCGCAAGCAAGACATTTTACTGCCACTGTTTTGCAGGGGGTTACATAGAAGGAAAGTTATGAGAAAGAGTGACAGGTTATAGGGGGGTATCAGGAAGTGGGCAAGAGAAGGATGACAATATTGATGCGAGAGGAGTGGACGGAGAAAGGAGCATGAGAGAGAGGGTGCAGATTAGTGAGATAAAAGATGACTATTGACTTTACATTTAAATTCTTGGAGATTGTAGCTGTCTGGGAAGAAAGTAAATAGAAGGGAATTTCCCAGGCGGAACGTGCGAGAAAAGAAGCTGTTGGAGTAGAATTTGCGTTTACAATTTATTGGTTTCACAGTAAAAGGGTGGAACCTAGTTGCTAATCTTGTGGCTCGAGTAAATTTATAAATAGGGGGAACCAGTTAGCCACGTTCATCAGAGCAGAAGCCGATATAAATAATTTTTAAACATAAAGCATTCTTCAAACGTTTCTCAAAATAAAACAGTTGTCGGAATAAAAAAAATAAGATTAGAAGCGGATTGCAGCTGAGAATAGAAATATAGTGGTTAATCGATCGGTGTTAAACAGAGTTTGCAAAATATTTTTCGTCTGATAGTATTAAAACTTTAGCACTATCTACATTGACGCGTCTGGTTTTAGAAAAATAGGGAGGATTAGTATTGAGCTACTCTACAAAATTCAAGTTACAACATTTGTCAGAATTCTTAATTCACGGCATTTGTCAGAATTTTCAAGTTACAGTATTATTCAGGTATCTCAGGTTACGGCATTTGTCAGAATTCAAAAGTCATGATATTTGTCAGAATCCACAAGAAACGATATTTGTCAGAATCTTCAAGTCACTGTATTTCTCAGAATCCTCAATCACAACATTTGTCAGAAATCTTAAGTCATGGGGTCTTTCAGAATTCTCTCATCACGGCTTTTGTCAGAATATATAAATCACGACATTTGTGATAACCATTACAGACAATCGTTCCTACCACCACCCCCAACTAGAATGGATCAGGCTAGTCTCCCTAAAAGTAAAACACTGTGCCTCCTCGGGTTTACTTTCACATCAGACCTCAAGTGGAATGACTATAACGAATCCATAGCTAAATCCGCTGCTAAGAATGTTGGTTTTCTGTGCAGAGCGAGGAAGTTTTTCCAGTCTGAAACAGTCCAGCACATATCTACAGATCTACCATCCGCCTGTGCATTAAATACTGCTGCCATATCTGGTCAGATGCTCCTGCTGTCCACCTAGGGGTTCTTGACAAAACCCAACGGAGAATATGTAATGTAATCGATTCTGACTTGGCAGCTAGGATAGAGTCGCTTTCTCACCAACGCAGTGTGGCTCCCCTGTGTATCTTATACAAATACTTTCACGGCTTCTGCTCCGAAGAACTTTTTGGAAGTTGTATCCGTCGGGGGAGCAAGTAAATAAAAGGGAATTCCGCAGGCGGAACGTACGAGAAAAGAAGCTGATGGAGTAGAATTTGCGTTTACAATTTATTGGTTTCAGAGTAAAAGGGTGGCTCAGTAAAAGGATAATAATATTTATTGGCTCAGTAAAAAGATAATAATATTTACATCTTGCTCTCCACCAGGATCAGTATTACTAGCATCTGGTTTTGGGGATTTTACCTATATGCTTATCCTTTTAGCGTGATTTAATATATATATATATATATATATATATATATATATATATATATATATATATATATATGACTACGAATCGTTCATTCAGTAATGAATTAGAACACTGTCAGCTATTGGGCGTGTATAATGATAATATACACGCTAAAAATTCTGCCTTCTTCTACTGAGCGCCCATAGCTCAGAGGTAGAATCGCCGATTGACGCCAATTCGGTCGAGTTTCAATCCTGGGTTAAAAGCAATCGGAGTCTAACCGTACTGATGAGCTGTGATACAGCGAAACAGATTTGTCTGCGGATGACTATATATATATATATATATATATGTATATATATATATATATATATTAAATCCTAAAAAGAAACAGCATTTAGGCAAAATCCCCAAAACCAGATCCTGTTAATATTAGTTTTAAAAGTGATCCAGGTGGAGTGCTCAATGTAAATAGCATTATCTATTTACCATATTTGCAATAAATGTTTATTTTTTATCGTTGCTGACGAAGCGAAATTTTTCTCGCCGAAATGTCCGTACATCGAATACAGTATTATTTAATAATAATAATAATATATATATATATATATATATATATATATAAATCCTGTCTCTTACTGATGTTAAGTCTGTGTTTTCTTCTCGTTTGTATCCTCTCCAACACCTCACCTAAACCAACTCAGTCTATGGCATCCTCAGTATCCTTCTGTAAAACCACATTTCTGCTGCCTCTAATACATTCTTGATGAGATTGTCCAACCTTCACTTCCATACAGAAGGACAAATATCACATAGTATCCAGCACACTTTTCTTTGTATCCAATGAGATTCTCCTTTCTCTCAGTACTATAGTTAAAATTCTTCATTTTATAAATATATGCATGTTAAATAATATTAATGACGTGATTATAATTATTTATATATAATATTATTCCGTATTTACAATTTATTATTCAGTTATTCTTAAAGGTGTGTGGTGTAATTCATCACGTGAAATTGGAGAGCCGAGTTTGAATTCCAATCGGATTCGTTAAATTAACTTACGCGCAAATGTCCTTGACAAAGCTATGAGACCATCTTTTCTCTCCCCAGCTATGGGTTCAAATGTAAGAGTGACTGGATCCTTTAGCCCTGGTTTATAACCATGCTCAGTCCATCAGTTAAGTGCCATACATGATGCACGCTTGGGGGATCATGACTCAGAAGGGACATGACTGACTGGGCAAAAGATTTTCCCGCAGGAGGTTGCCATTACATTGTGTGGTAGACTAGTTGCCAACCAAGGCCATAAAATCCAATCTGTCATAGCTCATAGCTGGAGGAAGGAGAGACGAATTAACACTTTTCTCAAGGGTATTTGCGCGTAATTGAATGCGAACTGGAATTCGAACTCGGTTCTCTAGTTTCTCGTTCCGAGCCGATAGCCACTGTACCACAACGCACATCCAGTCTACCGCAGAAATAAATGGCAACCTACTGCGGGAAAATCTTCTGCCTTGTCAGTCATAAATTGAAAGAGACATGATCGCCCAAACTTGCATCACACATATGACAAGTGAACTTACGGAAATTAAACAGTTTTTTGTTGAAAATAAGGCCGAATTTATTCATACATTGTTTTGAATAACTAAACATGTTTGCTCATCGTGTCCTAATCGATGAAGCAGATGTCTTGGAAAAAATGGCTCAGAATAACGTACGAAAATTCAAGCTACGTTTGAAGATTATCCTTTATATCCAATCGAAGCTGTACTAACGATCGTAGAATAACGGCCAAGGCTTTGAAAACTTTTTGAAAAGCTACTACACTTATGATAGGGCATACATTTATTATAAATTGAAAATAGAGATCATCTCTATTTTCAATTTATGATAAATATATTATATGAAACAATGAAAATAATTTTAATCTTAGAATCTAAGGAAAAGAAAAAGGAAGACCGAAGAACATAACCGCCAAACTATAATCTTAAATGATGATAACCCTATAAATATATAGAATAAATAACATTGTTGATCTTGTAAGTTGAACAGTAAAACAATTTAGAAGCGACCGTAAGTCCTATGCTAAGAGTTTCTTCTTGTTTGTGGAACTCTCTTCCGGTTTCTTGCTTTTCATCCAATTTTGATTTTCAAAAATTTAAATGTCAATAATTTTCTTTCGTCTTATTGATTTCTCTTCTTTTGTTGTTCTTGCTCCTTAATAAAGTTTTTCTTTTTCGTATTCTTTTACACTCAGTAATCCCTTAGGTCTTAATGGCTTTAGTTACCCTTGTGAAAAGTATTAATTCGTCTCTTCCTTCCAGTTATGGGTTAAATAGCAGGACAGATTGGGTTCTATAGCCTTGGTCAGCAACCAGTCTACCGCAGAAAGCAATGGCAACCTACTGCGGGATAATCTTCTGCCCAGTCAGTCGTGTCTCTTTCGAGACATGATCGCCCAAGCGTGTATCACGTATGGCACTTTAACTGACTGACCTTGCTTGGGGTGAAATTATAAAAAAAAAAAATAAAAAGAGAGAAATATCGAAATTTTGATTTGGAAACAGTATTGATGACAAAATATTTTAAATTATAGAAATAGTTCATATCAGGGTTAGTAACAATACAGGAAGGCCTAAAATGATATCCACCAAAAATTGTGATGAAAAAATCCTTGCTTCTTCCTATATGCATTGCTGAGGGCCGGAGACAATGGAAATTTCCACCAGTGCTCTCCCCTGACTCGTCACGACGGTGCACAGCTCGAGAATTTTCACTGTTTAATTTCTGATGTCATTTGCTCGACGTCGCCTTGGTCTCCCCTCTCGTTCTCCTGCCATCGATGCAGAGATTCTGGGGTCTGATGACGTGGTCGACCAACTACCTCTCTGTTTCCATCTCCTCCAGGACCGATTTTGATCGTGAACCGTTCAGCTTATACGCATTGCCCGCCTATAGCATTGTTAAACATCGGTAGCCTTTCAGTATCCACGTTTAGCAGTCACACGGTGCCAAAGGTTATACTAGCATTTTCAGGAGTTTTGACTTTATGCTTCTTCGAAGAGCGCGATATCTCCACAGGGTATTAAGGGACATAAGTACAGATGTCGCTACCTCAAACCGGACCCTGATCTCATGATTAACATTTGCTGTTTGATGCATGACGGTTCCCAGATACTTGAGTTTCTCTACTTGAACATAACAGTCTGAAAAATTGGGAATAATTGTCAATGACCGATTCGGAAAATTGAACACAAAAAAGTAATTTCGAATGGGGAAAATGTTTAGATGAGAAAGGTTTCAACCGGGGTGCACATGGAACCTAGGCGTCTATGTAACATTGGTGGAGGTCCGCTCCACACACAAAAAATAATAAATTGGAGAGCTATGGTGATATTTTAGTGATCTACAGAGCAATTTTACTTTCGAACGGTCAGAATTAATGAGAATGGAATTTCCTCAATAATTTATACCATGTAGAAACTTATTTATAAATGGAACTTTGTCTGTGTGATGTGTTTCCGTTACCTATAGACACCGAAACGGCTGAACCAATTTTCTTGAAAGTTTACACAGTTGTATTATAAGCGTCTGCGAGTGTTCTTGGCTAGGTTTTGTGTCGAGGTACCCTCGATAAATATCGAAAAAATCGGGTTATAGAAGGAGTTGTCCGATTTTAATCAAATTTGATACACTCATAGACAAAGACATAAGAAACGATATTCAGAAGTTTCAAAGTTGCAGTTCTTACAATAGTGCAGAAAATCGATAATATATATATATATATATATATATATATATATATATATATATAAAGCAAGATGTTTGTGTGTATGTCTATTTATCTGCTTGTATGTCTATACTTTTTCAGCCCTTTTATTTTAGTTTTTGCTTCGTGTTTGGCTCTAAGTAGGTATAATTGTAGTTCTTAGTCTCAGCCATGATACCATTTACTCAGAGGACTTATTTAGCCTTCAAAATTCAGTTTATGACGAAAAAACCTATTTGATATCGATACCAGGAAATCCAAATTTAACTTACATCCATTAATTTTTCTTTCAGTCTACGGTTTCGCTTTAACTGGAAACAACTATTGCTTTTTAGTCTTTCGTGCCAACGTTCAAAATGTCTGAGCTCCAGGACCATGGATTAATTTTAAAGCTTTCATTACACCCGAGCAACGCCGGGCTATACTGCTAGTTAAATAATAAAAGTAAACATATTCATATAGCTTTTATTCTTAATTGCAATCAAGTAGAAGAAAAATCTTGACAAGTGTCGTTAATTTATGATTACCAAAAATATTTTCCCTGCAATAGAACCTCAAGTTGTGCGATATTTTTTTCGTAATTAGGATTTCTTTGTTTTTTATTTATTTTGACTCTCAATCACTATCTGCTTCACACCACGACGTTATTTTCTTTTTTATTTATTTGTGAGCTGGCTACTATATGCGTTGTGGTGTAGTGGCTATCGCCTCGGAACGAGAAATCATGAAGCTGAGTTCGAAATCCAGTTGGCTTTCTTGCAGTCACTTACGAGCAAACACCCTTTGGAAAGGTATCAGTCCGTTTCTTCCCTCCAGTTATGGGTTAAATAACAGGACAGATTGTGTTCTATAGTCTTGGCTGGCAACCATCCTACGGTAGAAAGGAATGGCAACCTACTGCGGTATAATCATCTGCCCAGTCAGTCATATCTTTTTCGAGATATGATCACCCAAGCGTGTATCACGTATGACACTTAACTGACTGACTGATTTACTCACCTATCGGTCAGTGACAAGAACAAACAGAAGGGTCAATGTGGACCGCGGTTGAGAACTGCTAGTTTGAATTGAGAAGAGGTCTTGAGCGTCACTGAGACTGGTAAGCGTTTATTCATCGTCATCTCTGTCCATGTGTGTGTGTGTATGCGTGCGTGTGTGCATGTATGTGTGCGTGTGTTCATTCCATTTTCTTAAGGCTTATGGCTACCTCTCGTTGAAACACTGGCTCTGGTACAATCTGCTAAGTTAAGCAACATCGCGTCTTGTCAGTACCGAGATGGGTGACTACTTGGGAATATTAGACGCTGGAAGCTTGGATATGTGGGTGGTGTGAAGGATAACGGCTACGAATTGGTAATCAGTGAGCCGAGTTCTAATTCAAGTTAGATTTCTTTGTATTCACTTGGGAAATGTATGAATCGACATATTCTCTCCCCAGCGATGAGGTAATTTTTAAGTGTAGGTCAGTCAGTTAAGTGCCATACGTGATACACGCTTGGGCGATCATGTCTCGAAAGAGACATGACTGACTAGGAAGAAGATTATCCCGCAGTCGGTTGCCATTGCTTTCTGCGGTAGACTGGTTGCCAACCATGACTATAAAAACCCAATCTATCCTGCCATTTAGCTCATAGCTGGAGTGAAAAGAAATGGATTATATCATTAAGTAGTAAGTGGGGTATCTGTCTATTACTTCATAGCAATAGAAAACCGATCCCCCACTTTATACCCAGTAGAATTTTTAATTGTTTCCACCTTTTATGTTCAGTCAGTCAGTTAAGTGCCATAAGTGATACACGCTTGGGCGATCATGTCTCGAAAGAGACATGACTGACTGGGCAGAAGATTATCCCACAGTAGGTTGCCATTGCTTTCTGCTGTAGACTGGTTGCCGACCAAGGCTATAGAACTCAATCTGTTCTGTTATTTAACCCTTAACTGGAGGAAAGAGACTGATTAATATCTTTCCCAAGGGTATTTGCGCGTAAGTGAATACAATGAATTCAACTGAAATTCGAACTCGGCTCTCCGATTTCACGTTCCGAGTCGATATCCACTGCGCCACAACGCACATCCTAAGTGTAGCTGCCTTTACTAAATCGCTAAAAAACAGCGTAGTATGTATAAAAAAGCTCCAAGTTTAATAAAAACGAAATTGTTCCAGCAAAATGTTTATATGATGATCGAGAGACAAGATCAAAGTATTTTTTAATTATTTTTAAAATATATTTAATCCCTTCAAACACGTCTAAAATTTTGATAAAAATCTTTTCATTTTAGTTAGCGGGTAAACAAATCATTACAATGAAAAAAGGTAATATTACATAACGCAGTTTTTTTTTCGATAACAAACATTAATTTTGAAATTCTCGCAAAAATCAATTTATTGACGAATTTGAATGAAACTTTCAGAACTTATCCACAAATAAATGCAATTATTTTAACAATCATTATTTAAAAAAATCTTTGCAATTTTTTGTTTTACATCTGTTGTCCAACTCCAGGTAAATTCATGAAATTTCGAAAAATTAAATTCTGTACGCAAAAATAGTTTCATTACTTAAACGCGAAACTCATTGGGGAATGTAAATCATGTATAAATTTTGTTCAACAATTCTTCTTCTTCTTCTATGTGCCCTGTCCCTTCAGGACGTAGGCGATCATGGCTCTCCACGTCTCTTTATCCCTTGTTGCTCTTAGTATGTTTGCTTATATTGAGGAAAAATAAATTGTAAATAAAATTTCATAGTTTAGGCAGAGACGTTAGAAAACAGGAGAAGAGTAGGGACTAGAATTTAGGCGTATCCACCTACTTCTTCGTCTTCTATGTGCCCTGTCCCTTCAGGACGTAAGCGATCATGGCTCTCCACGTCTCCTTATCCCTTGTGGCTCTTAGTATGTTTGCTCCTGTTGCTCCTGGCAACCCCCGTTCCGTCACACACCCGATCAGACCCTGCAAATATGTTATCCGCTGCCTTCTTCTGTCTCTCTTTCCTTCTATCTGACCAGTCAGTATCAGGTTCTCCAGGCTCTCCTTCCTCATTGCATGTCCCAGGAACTTCAGTTGTCTCTTCCTGATGCTCAACATCAATTTCCTTTTTGTTGCCATTCTTTCTAACACCTCGTCGTTGCTTGTATGCTCAGTACATGATATCCGTAGCATCCTTCTGTAGAACCACATTTCGGCCGCTTCCAGTTTTGTCCTCATTTTCGATGATATTGTCCAGCATTCACTGCCGTATTGAAGAACTGACATCACGTAGCAGTCTAGCACTCTTTTCTTCGTTTCTGTTGAGATTTTCCTGTGTGTTAGTATTTTGCTCATCTTCTGGAACGCGTCCTTTGCCATGCCAATTCGCCTTCGGATCTCCGTGTTGCACTTTCCATCTCCTGTTAGAACACTTCCTAGGGACTTAAATTCTTGTACTTGTTTGATTTACTCCGAATAGTAAAATAAAAAATGCAATAAAACTATGAATTTTTAAATTAGATAAGCTTTTAACTGTTTTAATGAATAATATATCAGACAGTATAGTCTGAAGAAAAATATTAATTAATAAAAAAAAATTAAAAGTATTGTTTTTATTTTTGTTTTTAATTATAATAATTTCATAAGTTTCAAAATAATTGTAAAATATTTCCAATTCTTGTAGACGTTAGGCTGGCAGGTTACACAATGAAGACTATATATACTAATCGAAAATTGAAAAGTTTAATACAAATCATTCAGCCATCGTATTTTAAAATAATTTTCAATTTTGTGTGTGTGTATTTAGAGTTTTTTAATAGGTAATTTCTATGTGCAAATTAAAAGACCATGCGTTTCAGGGTTACTCCCCTTTACCGGAAAAATTTGTACAATTACGTCACTTATGATCGCCAGACGCTTATCTTCTCTGGATCATTCAACACATTTCATTTTCGGTTGATAAGTTAGAAAGGTCAACTCTACGTTTAAAAATAGTTTTATTCTAAATTTCCTGCTATTAATAAGTAATACTTGTGTAAATCAGATTAATTTAACATTACATGTGCTAATTTTCAAAAATTAATGCGTCACACATGTATATTTTATTTTTGCAAGAAGTTCAAATCGGAAAATTAACTTTTGTTTACAAATCTCTCAATCGTTCAAAAATGTCCGAAAAATTAAAAACTTAAAAAAACAACTCAAAATGTTATATTTCAAACAATATAATTTCTGTTTAAAATACACCAGAGTATTTTGCTGACTAGAAATATTAAATTTAATCATTTAGCTTTAAATTAAATCTAAAATAAATGTTTCAAGAAAAATTTTAAAAATTTAATTTAAAATTTATACATTGAAAATGAGTGGAGGTACTTCATTAAAATTTGTATTACCAAATCATTGTTACACTCTTAACAAAGTTCTTACAATCTAAAATATTTTCTGACTTTAAATAACCCGAAATTGTTGATAAGCCGTAGAAACTGAATCAAACAATCAATTCTTTTTGGGTGTGATTTTTAACTAATTTTCTTTAAATTTGTTTATCACACACCAACAACAGATTGGTTATTTAATGTCAAAAATTAAATATTCCGCATACTATTTTATACTTCAGATATGCTTCAGATATTTTATGCATAATTTTATACTTTGAGTGAGTTTGAGTTTGAGTTGTGTTTAATGGAATATCAACACCTCTGAGGGTTATTTAATGCCAAAAAGGAGGCGTTTTAAGGTATTTTTAACGTTCTGTTATAGTGAGAAGGTTGATGTAGTCAGATTTTGATTAAATTGTTTTGCTTTTACTCTTTTTTATTTTAGAAAACTGGAAATGTCTTCCAGTTCTGTATTCAAAAAAGTTTAGTTGAAAATAATTTTTTTCTTTCAAAAATATGTTATGGTAATATTTTGTTTTATCAAAAATGTTTTGTTGGTAATATTTTTCCTTCAAAAAAATATATTTTTTCTATAAAAGTCTTTTTTGCTATAAAAGTGTATTTTTACACTTTCATAGTGTTTTGGCCCCAGTTTGGGGGTTAAATATTTATCCATAGCTGGGAATCTAACAGCTGCTACCACTCCGAGTCATGTTAGACCTGAGAACAACAGCAATTAAGAGGTGGTTCTATGCTCTTCACGATTCCCGATTAGAGGCTTTGCTGTATTTACTAACCTTCCCACGCAAGGCCGGATGTGACACATGGTCATTTTATAGTGGGTATTCCCGGCCATATAGCCGGGCCAAAAAAATGTCTGTCTATTTTTACCGAGTCGTGGTTCTACCCTTCGGCCGAACCACGACTGGGTTTGTGCTCTCTGCTCGGAAGCAGAGAGCGCCCTCTACCCGAAGGCAGAGGGCTGACAGTCTCATAGAGCAGTCATCCTAAGACGTTTGCTTTACGATTAGAGGCTTTGCTGTCGGATGCAGTTTACCATCATGCCCAAAAGCATTTTATAATCTCACAGCAAAGGTAAGCTTTTTAGATGTATAGTTTGTAGTTCACAAAATATATTGTTGGTAATGTAATTTTTATAATCTTTCAGTGTTGCACTAATTTTCATTTTGCCCCCAAAAATGTATTGTTAGTCATTTTACTATAAAATGTACTTATATATTTTTAGTGTGGCATTGATTGTCATTTTCCGATAAAAATGTATTGTTGCTCATTTTATTAATAAATGTATTTTTATATATTTTTAGTGTGGCATTGATTGTCATTTTCCTATAAAAATGTCTTGTTGCTCATTTTATTATAAAATGTATTTTCATATATTTTAGTGTAGCATTGATTGTCATTTTGCTATAAAAATGCATTGTTGCTCATTTTATTAATAAATGTATTTTCCTATATTTTTGTCATTTTGCTATATAAATATGTATTGTTGCTCATTTTATTATTAAATGTATTTTTATATATTTTTGGTGGTTGCATTGATTGTCATTTTGCTATAAAAATGTATTGTTGTCATTTTATTATTAAATGTATTTTAAAATATTTTTAGTGTTGCATTGATTGTCATTTTGCTATAAAAATGTATTGTTGCTCATTTTATTATTAAATGTATTTATATATATTGTTGCTGTCGCATTGATTCTCATTTTGCTATAAAATTGTATTGTTGTCATTTTATTATTAAATGTATTTTAAAATATTTTTAGTGTTGCATTGATTGTCATTTTGCTATAAAAATGTATTGTTGCTCATTTTATTATTAAATGTATTTATATATATTGTTGCTGTCGCATTGATTCTCATTTTGCTATAAAATTGTATTGTTGTCATTTTATTATTAAATGTATTTTAAAATATTTTTAGTGTTGCATTGATTGTCATTTTGCTATAAAAATGTATTGTTGCTCATTTTATTATTAAATGTATTTATATATATTGTTGCTGTCGCATTGATTCTCATTTTGCTATAAAATTGTATTGTTGTCATTTTATTATTAAATGTATTTTAAAATATTTTTAGTGTTGCATTGATTGTCATTTTGCTATAAAAATGTATTGTTGCTCATTTTATTATTAAATGTATTTTTAAATATTTTTAGTATTTCATTAATTGTCCTTTCGCTATAAAAATGTATCGTTGCTCATTTTATTATTAAATGTGTTTTTATTTATTTTTAGTGTTGCATTGATTATCATTTTGCTATAAAAATTTATCGCTGATCATTTTATTACGAGATGCATTTTTATATATTTTTAGTGTTGCATTGATTTTCGTTTTGCTATAAAAATGTATTGTTGCTCATTTTATTAGTAAATGTATTTTTTATATTTTTTAGTGTTCCATTAGTTGTCATTATGCTAGAAAAATATATTGTTGCTCATTTTATCATAAAATATAGTGTTAACTTTTGTTTAGGGATTTACTATTTGCTCATAGCTGTGACCTTATCAGGTGGTACTACTCCATCAGGGTCAACCTTGGATCAATAGCAGTAAAGCGGCGATTCTACGCTCTCCATCATCTCTAATCCCCCGATTTGAGGACTTGCTTCCGGATGTAGTTTATCGTCATACCACGGATAACTTTGGTTAATCCAATAAGCATTGGATTTGCGGTTGGTGTAAAGAATAAGGAATAATGACTGGGAATTGCTTATCAGAAAGCTGACTTTCAATTCCCGATAACAATTTACAGGCAAGTATCCTAGGGAAAGATATAAACCCACCTCTTCCCAAAACAATCGGTTAACTGGTAATATTTGTATCATTAAACTATTATGACCTAAAAAATGAAAAATCTAAAATATGTTCTTGGTTTAAATAACCTTCAAGAGCTGGTAACAAATTAACCAACCATCTGCCTCCATTTTCTTTGTACCGTGATAAATATGGTAGCATTTCTACACGCATGCGCACTGTAAATTAAGTGAGTTATTGCATGATCTGCTCTAGGAAAGAAAGCCATTTTGGAAAGCAACAACAAAATTTAAAAAAAAAAACGATCAAAACATTCTTCAGTCTTCATTTACATGGCTTTTATTTGAATAGTTTTTTGTTGCTACACCATGTTCATAAAACTTAAGCCACTGGCAATCAAATTACCTTAATGTGACGTCAGTTCTTGTTGAATAGTAAAAAAAATATATTTGCTTTTTTTCTTTCTCTTTTCTTTCTTAGACCGCTGATCTTTTAAAATTCGATATAATCTGATACCAGAGAAGAGACAAGTCAAAAGGCCCCAGATGCATTCGTCTCTTTCCTTTATTAGCAAGGAGAGTAACAGAAATAACGATCGTGACATTGTTGTAATTAAGATTGTCACGATTATACTTATAAAAGAAAAAGAAGAATGGAGCCATTTTCACGCGCGGACGTGCAGCCGTAGAATCCATCATGGATTCTTTTTTTAAATTTTTTTTCATTAATCGTTTCGTCTTAAGTAAGGTAATAACGTCACTAGGACGCAACGGGTTTTTGGAGTGTTAGACAATATGAGAAAAAAACTACTATCAAGGAGAAAAGACAATAAAAGAATAAAAATTAAAAAAGCAGGAGATAACAACTGATATTACATTTAAAATTTTGAAGACCAAATTGAATTGGAAATCAAGAAGCGGGGAGATAGTTCCACAAGCGAGACGTGCAAGAGAAGAAATTGTTATCATAAAATTTAAAGTTACATTTATCCATTTCAACAGTAAAATGATGAGACCTTGCCGCCAATCTAGTACTGCGCTTAAATTGGTAAATATTCGTTTTAGGTGCCGACGCCTTTCCCCCCTTCAAATTTATCCAAAATAGCATTATTTCTGTGCAAGTGTATATGCTGAACTCAAACCAAGAATTATTTATTGAAGAAACTTACCTTTTTTGCTTTGAAAGTCCATAAAAAAAAGAACTATATCTCGCACTGTTTCTCTCCTGTAACTCTCACGAAGTCATGTAATTAACTGCAGAATGACGTTCAACGTAGGCAGCAATTTTCTTTTGAATTTTGGTCAATTTTCTTCCTTTACTGAAACTTCCGGCGATGTATTTCCGGTAATGAAAGTAATAAGCGTAGAAATACAATAGCGCATTACTTTCATTACCGGAAGTACATCGCCGGAAGTATCAGTAAATAAAGAAAAATCGACCAAAAATCTGCCAAAATTCGTTCACATACGCAGTACGTCATTCTGCAGTTAATTACTTGACTTCGTGAGAAGAACAGGAGAGAAAAAATGCAAGATATAGTTCGTTTTTTTTTTATGGACATTTCGATAAAAAAAGGTAAGTTTCTTCTATAACTAACAGTTGATTTGAGTTCAGCATATACATTTGCACAGAGATAATGTTATTTTGGATAAATTTGAAGGGGAAAAGCGTTGGGACTGACAACGAAAATTTACCCTTAAATTCATAAAATCTTGGTACCATAAAAGAAAATTCATTAGAACAATTACCATGAAAGTACAGACTGTCCATAAAGTTCGTGTGCGCTTTAAAAATTTATAACTCTATTTGCATTTGCGATAGAAATAATTTGTAAAATGGATTAGAAAGAAGTAAATATAGATTTTTTGTGGTTTTATTGAATTTTTTTAAAGTTTCCACAGGTTCTCCATCATTAGCAATACAAAGGGTAATACGATTTTGCAGTTCACGGAAAACATTTGCCAACTGATTTACAGTAATGTCTGAAATCACATTAGTTATTTTAGCTTTCAAATCTTCTGATGAATTAGGTTTGGTTGCATACACAACTGTTTTCACATGTCCCCATAAAAAAATGTAATGGAGTCAAATCTGGCGAATGTGGAGGTCAAGAAAATGGTCCCCCTCTTCCGAACCATTTGTTAGGAAATTCCTGATTTAGAAACTGTCTAACACGCAAAGCAAAGTGACAAGGAGCTCCATCTTAACATTTTTTACAGATTATTTCTATCACAAATACAATTAAAGTTATAAATTTTTTAAAGTGCACACGAACTTTATGGACACACTGTATTCATAGTAAGGGCTCAGAGAAGCTATGTTACGGCAGTAAAAAAAAAAAAGGGACTAAAGCCTAGATGCAAGTTCTGCTATTTCTGAATGTTAAGTCTAAAAGTAATAAATCACAAGAACATGTACCATGTCCAATAACACGATGTTCCTTCTGCCATATGATGAACAACCTTTCAAAAAACACCTTTCAAAAATCAAAACGCCCCGAAAGAAAAAAAAAAGCTACGGTAACTTCTAAATGAGATAATGAAGTAAAACAAGCGGGAAGGACGAACCAACAATTGTGAAAATGCCGAATGTGGAGTTTTTAGCAACAGGAACAGCGCAAGATGTGAACTACAAATTCGATGCATCAGCAAGTAAAGAATTTTATTTATCTAGGAAGTGTTATCAAGGAGGAGGAAAAGTGACACCGAAATCCGAAGTTGAATCGGAATAGAGAAAGATGAGTCTCCCCTTCACAAACAAAAAAAAAAAAAAGAAAGAAAAAAATAAGCAGTTTTCAGAAAGAGGAAACTTTCGTTAGAAACTAAAAATCAGGGCCGGATTGCACAAAGACCGAAATGTTATGACTGAAAATAGAGAAAGATAACCCTCCCCCACCGACCAAAAACTAAGCAAAGTATTAAGAAAAAAGAAAATTTTTTGTTATACTCTAAGAAAAGCCACTGTTTACATCCCCACCATTGTTTTCATAACAACGTTTCTGCCATTGTGCTATCTGGCCTTCATCACTTTCCTAACATGAATTTTGGATGGTACAACGGCTGAAGCTTTGTGCTAAAAACAACAGAGATGAGGACAATAGTCTGCACGAGAATGGTGTAAATAATGATAAATCCTTACTCATGAAATTATGACTGCAATTAATCCTTGAGCCATTTATTCTACAGAAGGTTAGTGAGAATGATATGAACGAAATGTATGAAATGCAAAGAAATTTTAGAATCAGAAAAACATTTAAAATTCATTCATGAGGAAAGACGTCTTGGAGAATTTGATACTCACAAGATATACTGAATGCAAATGTGGCAATGATTGATTGATTAATCTATTTTTATAGCTTACCAAATATCTGTAGGTTATTTAAAGCTAAAATATATTTTGTGATTGTACGAGTTTTTATTTTGCACCAATAAGTGTCTATTTATACAATTCTTACTGATTAACCCATATAATGGGTAGAATCTGTGAATTATAACTAACGAAACTGGAATTGTAATTCTGCTCTCCGTGTAACAATTCCGGCTCATTTTCCGTTACACCACCTACATATCCAAGATTACAGGGCCTGGTATTCCCAAACGTGCACTTGACGTTGCTTAACTTTGGTGATTGTACTGGAACCGGTATTACAACGTTAGGGGGTCATAAGTCCTGAGAGAGCAAAAAGTTAATGTTAGGAAACCTGTCTAACTTTTTCTGTAAATCGATGACAGACAAGTGAGAGGAATAGTAAAGAGTTAAAGAATGCTTAGATCTCGAAAGGATAGGGGGTTCTGGGGACTATGATGACCAATATGTGTGAGGATGTGCGTTGTGGTGCAGTCGATATCGGTTCTGAATAAGAAATCGGGGAGCCGAGTTCGAATTCCAGTTTAATCCCTTGCATTCACTTACGCGCAAGTACCCTTGGGAAAGGTATTAATCCGTCTCTTCCCTCCAGTTATGAGTTAAATAACAGGACAGATTGGGTTCTATAACCAGTCTACCGCAGAAAGTAATGGCAACCTACTGCGGGATAATCTTCTGCCAAGCATGTATTATGTATGGAACTTAACTGACTGACTGATGATAGCCACTATCGTGAAGAGACACGGTACAATAAAGAAGATTGGTAGAAAGTATGGTCTGTCAGACTTTAACAAAAATTTAAATACCTGGGAAGTCTTCTAACAGAGACGGAAAATGTGTCACAGAAATCCAAAAGCGAATTAGCATGGCGAAGGACGAATTCCAGAAGTGTGGTCTGCCAGACTTTAACAAACATTTAAATACCTGGGAAGACTTCTAACAGAGATGGAAAGTGCGTCACAGTGATCCAAAATCGAATTAGCATGGCGAAGGACGAATTCCAGAAGTGTGGTCTGCCAGACTCTTAAAAAACTTTAAATACCTGGGATTTCTTCTAACTGACGACGGAAAGTGAGACACAGTGATCCAAAATCGAATTAGCATGGCGAAGGACGAATTCCAGAAGTGTGGTCTGCCAGACTCTTAAAAAACTTTAAATACCTGGGATTTCTTCTAACTGACGACGGAAAGTGCGTCACAGTGATCCAAAATCGAATTAGCATGGCGAAAGACGAATTCCTGAAGTGTGGTCTGCCAGACTTTAACAAACATTTAAATACCTGGGAAGACTTCTAACAGAGATGGAAAGTGCGTCACAGTGATCCAAAATCGAATTAGCATGGCGAAGGACGAATTCCAGAAGTGTGGTCTGCCAGACTCTTAAAAAACTTTAAATACCTGGGATTTCTTCTAACTGACGACGGAAAGTGAGACACAGAGATCCGAAAGAGGATTGGCATGGCGAAAGACGCATTCAAGAAGCTGAGTAGAGTATTAAGAAAGGAAAATTTCACTAGAAACAAAAATGGATTGCTTTCTGATGTCAGTTCTTCAATATCGCTGGAAAATATCATCGAAGATGAAGGAAAAACTTGAAGCAACTGAAAAGTGGTTCTACAGAAGGATGCTGAGAATATCATGGATCCGGTACGTGAGCAATGATGAGGTTTTGGTAGCTATGGAAACGAAAAGGAAATTAATACTGAGAATCAGGAAGGGACAGCTAAATCTTCTGGAACATGTAATGAAGAAGGAGGGCTTGGAGAATCTGATATTCACATGCTAGATAGAGGGAGAGACATGGGAAAGCAGCGTGTGGCATATTTGAAGGGCCTGAGCAGGTGAATGACAGAACGTGTGTTGCATGGTGTTACAGGAAAAAGCGTTCTAAGAGTCACCAGGGATAGGGAGAAGTAGAAGGAGATGATCGCCTACGCCCTGAAAGAAGAAGGCACATATAAGAAAAAGAATTAATTTACTTCGTGAAGAACAGGGTAATCGATGTTCGGTAAAATGCTTCTAATTTACTATATACTCACTTGTCAGTCAGTTAAGTGCCATACGTGATACACGCTTGGGCGATCATGTCTCGAAAGAGACAGGACTGACTGGGCAGAAGATTATCCCACAGTAGGTTGCCATTGCTTTCTGCGGTAGACTGGTTGCTGACCAAGGCTATAGAACCCAATCTGTCCTGTTATTTAACCCATAACTGGAAGGAACAGACGGATTAATACCTTTCTCAAGGGTATTTGCGCGTAAGTGAATGCAATGGATTCAGCTGGAATTCGAACTCGGCTCCCCGATTTCTCGTTTCGAGCCGACATCCACTGTACCACAACGCACATTCGAAGACTATTAAAATAGTTTTTCTATGGCTTCTTTTATGTTCCGTATTCCTTCATGCTCTCCAGAATTTTCTTGTCCTTTGTAATTTTTAATGAATTTTGGTCTTTTTGTTGTCTCTCATAAACCTTGTTCCAACATACACTGACACAAACTCGCCCATTTCCTTGGGATGCGAGGTATTCTTTCATTACGTTGGTGATCATGGCTCTCCACAGTTTCTTTTCTTTTGTAGCCCTTAATAAATTTCATCTTTTTGTTATCACTCCCAGACCTTACTCTACAATCCATTTCCAAAAGCTCGTCCTTTTCCTTTCTATGTGCTGTGTCTTTTCAGGACGTATTCGGTGATGGCTCTCCACAATTTCTTTTCTTTTGTAGCTCTTCATATATTTTTTCTTTTTGTTATCTCTCCTAAACCTTGTTCCAACATACACTGACACAAACTCGTCCATTTCCTTCGATGTGAGGTTTTCTTTCAGGACGTTGGTGATAATGGCTCTCCACAGTTTCTTTTCTTTTGTAACACTTAATAAATTTTGTCTTTTTTTTATCACTCCCAGACCTTACTCTACAATCCATTTCCAAAAGCTCGTCCTTTTCCTTTCTATGTGCTGTGTCTTTTCAGGACCTAGTCGGTGATGGCTCTCCACAATTTCTTTTCTTTTGTTGCTCTTCAAATACTTTGATTTTTTTTGTTATCTCCCCTAAAACTTGTTCCAACATACAGTGACACAAAATTCGTCCACTTCCTTCTATGTGACGTATTCTTTTAGGAAGTTGGTGATCATAGCTCTCCACAATTTCTTTTCTTTTGTAGCCCTTAATAAATTTTGTCTTTTTTTATCATTCCTAGACCTTATTCTGCCATCCACTTACAAAAGCTCGTCCTTTTTCTCTCTTTGTGCAGTGTATTTTCAGGATATTGTCGGTGATGTCTCTCCGCAATTTCACAATTTCCTAGGATCAGGCCAACTACCTTAAGATCAACTATTTGTTCTCATGATTAACAGCAGAGAGCAAATGGCCCATGCTGTTGTGAGTTCTTTCACTTCTACGGAATGCCCAACAGGGATAAATGAAAAACTATTCCTTTTATTTAGAACTGCCTTGAGACTTCTGCTGTATGAGTCAATAAAATTTTCCATTCCGTAGCATCATATTGAGAGTCCATTTATTTAATCAATCTAGCAACGTTGTTGCAATAAACTAATGATGACTTATCCTGAAACGTTAAAAATACCTTAATTTTCTGTCACGGTCTAGCTACTAACGTTGTTCCTGATGGCAACAGATGTTTCTCTTTGAGATGTGAACCCAGCAGCTGAGCAGACTCCTTTGAAAGGCTCCGGTCTCGTGTCAAGTCGTTGAGTTCTGCCTGTATCAAGGGTACTGGCTGGTCGTTCTTTTCTGGCTTATATGTATCATCCGTGGCTACAACAGTCATGTCACTATGTTCGGAATCAAAACTATATTTCATGTTACCATCTGGCTCAGGAATAGGAAGGTCTGGGCCATGAAGGATTGATCATATGACAGAAGGAAGATCAGGATATTGGACATGTTCTTGTGATTTATTCCTTTTAGATTTCAGTCTGTCAGTTAAGTGCCATACGTGAAAGACGCTTGGGTGATCATGTCTCGAAAGAGACATGACTGACTGGGCAGAAGATTATCCCGCAGTAGTTTTTCATTGCTTTCTGCGGTAGACTCATTGCCAGCCAAAGCTATAGAACCCATTCTGTTATTTAACCGATATCTGGAAGGAAAGGTACGGATTAATAACTTTCCCAAGGGCATTTGCGCGTTATGAATGCAATGAATTCAACTAGAATTCGAACTCGGCTCCCCAATTTCTCGTTCCGAGCCGATATCCACTGCACCACAAAGCATACCGTAACGTGATGTTTTCCTTCCCTCCAAACCACTGGAATTGAAAATGGCATCAGTCAGTCAGTTAAGTGCCATACGTGATACACGCTTGGGTGATCATGTCTCTAAAGAGACATGACTGACTGGGCAGAAGATTATCCCGCAGTAGGTTGCCATTGCTTTCTGTGGGAGACTGGTTGCCGACCAAGGCTATAGAACCCAATTTGTCCTATTATTTAACCCATAACTGGAGGGAAGAGACGGATTAATACCTTTCCCAAGGGTATTTGTGCGTAAGTGAATGCAATGAATTTAACTGGAATTCGAACTTGGTTCCCCGATTTCTCGTTCCGAGCCGATATCCACTGCGCCACAACACCATTCCTCTGAACCCCCAAGTTCTCTACTCATGTTTTACAGCAAATGTGGGGAGCGAATTGCTTATTCTGATTCCCTAGTTTGACTCCAAAGTAATCCTGATATGCCTTCTTCACAAAGTCAGTGATTTTTGATTGACGGTTAGGAAGAACTACATTACCGTGGATATAACAGAACCCGTCAGGATTATTCTGACCCTTGCGATCCATTCTTACAGGAACACAAATGTCAAGCTGAAAAGAGAAAAAAATAAATCAGCACTCAGTTCACCTTTGGCACTTGACATTATATTAAAATCATTTTAAGCTGAGGTGAGACTATTATCAGGACCCTAGATGTTATGCCAGGATTTGTAATCGGAGGCAACAATTTAAGCAACATAAGGTACGCAGATGATACAGTGCTGACTGCAGACGCGGAAAGAAAACTACAAGACCTCCTACAGAAGGTAGCTGAAGAGAGTGACAAGAAAGGACTACAAATAAACTGCAAAAAAAAACCGAATGCATGGTTATCAACAGCCCAAAATGCCTAATACAGGTGGGAGATACAAAAATCAAGCAGGTACAAAAATTTAAATACCTGGGAAGTGTTCTAACAAAAGACGGAAAGTGCAACACAAAGATCCGAAGGCGAATTGGCATGGCTAATAAAGCATCCCAGAAGTTGAGTAAGGTATTAAGAAACAGGACAATTTCGCTAGAAACAAGGAAGAGAGTACTGGATTGCTGCGTGATGTCCGGCCTTCAATAAGATAAAAAGATGGAAAGATAATAGATTGGTTTTCCGTTGCCTTCTCTACGGGTTTGTTTTCCGAGCTGTCTTTCTCCTTCAAAATAAAGGCGATCATGGCTCTCCACAGCTTCCTTTTCTTTATTATCTGTGAATTGTCATAACTTCGTTGGAAAGATAATAGATTGGTTTTCCGTTGCCTTCTCTACGGGTTTGTTTTCCGAACGCTCTTTCTACTTCAAAATAAAGGCGATCATGGCTCTCCATAGATTCCTTGTCTTTATTATCTGTGAATTGTCATGACTTCGTTGGAAATATAATACCTCGGTTTCCACTTGCCTTCTCTACGGTTTTGTCTTCCGAGTTACTTTTCTCCATTTAGAACATAGGCGATCATGGCTCTTCACAGATTCCTTTTTTATTATCTGTGAATTATTATAACTTTTTAGGAAATATAAAACCGAATGCATGGTCATCAGTAAAAAAGGCAGCCCAATAGGCCAAATACAGGTTGGGGATACTAAAATCAAGCAGGTACAAAAATTCAAATTCCTGGGAAGTGTTATAACAGAAGAAGGAAAGTGCGACACAGAGATCCGAAGTCGAATTGGCATGGCGAAGGAAGCATTCCAGAAGTTGAATAAAGAAGTAAGAAACAGGACAATTTCGCTTTTAGATTTAACATGCATCAATAGCAGACCATAACGTGATCTTTTCCTTCCCTCCAGACCATTGAAATGACAAATGGCATACTCTTCTTTTTACCATTCTCCCAGTCCCTCAAGTTCTCCACGCATGTTTTAAGCGAATGTGGGGACCTAATGACTTATCTTGAGCCCCTATTTTGATTCAAAAGTAGTCGTGATATGCCTTCTTCACAAAAGCAGTAATTTGTGCTTGACGATTAGGAAGAACTACATTACAGTAGATATAATAGAACCTGTCAGGATTATTCTGACACATGCGATCCATTCTTAGAGGAACACAAATGTCAAGCTGAAAAGAGAAAAAAACAAGGACTCAGCTCGTCGTTGACTCTTGACACAGTACATTAAAAAAAGTTTAAAGTGAGGGATAAGCTAGATAAGTGGGTGTGAGCGAGTAGGGTGATAAACTGTAGTTAGGTACACATACAATATATATGCTATCCTAAACATCAGGCATCTAAGATCAACTGTAACAGAGTTCGAGGCTTTTGAATAGGTGTTATTATTGTGTGCATCTAAGTTGTGAAGTATTCAAGCGCATCCTTAAAAGCAGCTGTGACCAAACCCAATAAATGGTATTTTTGAATTCAGCATAAAATAGAGATCATATATCGCTTGATAAACCTTTGACCTTTAGAAAAACAATTTTTTAACCCAGGCCAGTGTTATTAATGTCATATTCACTCGTAAAAAATAGAATTATTCTTACAATCCGAAATAAGTTTCGGCTTTAGATAATCCACAAATGGTTGATAACTCGGAAAAACAAACAATGGATCAATCCTTCATAACAAACGAATCGTTCAACCGAATAGTGGAACTCGCTGATAAGCGAGGCATTTTTTTTTTTATCAGCGTCGCACATTTTCACTTCGAAGAAAAACTAGAAAGACAAGCAACGGCCATTCGTGCTGAACTGATTTTCAGTCAATTGATTATCATTCTCTGCGGAAAGAATCAAACACTTATGGACGAAAATATAAATAAATTTGCTGCTTATTATTATTATTATTATTATTATTATTATTATTATTATTATTCCTTTTTTAATTATTATTATTATTATTGTTATTATTGTTGCAATCTCTCTTTTTTATTCTTCTTTCTTCCTCTTAAGCTTTTTTTTTTTTTGTGATTCCTTTCCCGTTTCTCATTTCCTTCATAATCTTCTTCTTCTTTTTCTTCTCCTCCTCCTCACTCCTCCTTCATCTACTTCCTCTAATTCTTCTTCTCGTTCCCAATCCACTTTCTCCTCTTCCTTTTTTCTCTTTTTCTTTCCTCTCCTCCTCTTCTTTTTCTTCGTTTCTTTTTACCTCTCCTCACTTCTTCTCCTTCATCTTCTTCCTCAGATTCTTCTTCTCATTCCATATTCTCTTTCTCCTTCCCCTTCTCCTTTCTCTTTTTCTTTCCTTTCCTCCTTCTCTTCTTCTTTTTTTTAGTTCTCCTCCTCTTTCTTATCTTTTCCACTCCTTCTTCTTCATCTTCTTGTTCTTCTTTTTCTTTTTCTTCTTCTTCTTCTTCTTCTTCTTCTTCTTCTTCTTCTTCTCTTTTTACTTCTCCTCCTCCTTATTCTCCTCATTTCTCCTCCTTCATCTTCTTCCTCTGATTCTTCTTCTCGTTCCGTATTCTCTTTCTTCTTCTCCCCCGCCTTTCTCTTTTTCTTTCCTCTCCTCCTTCGCTTCTTCTTTTCGTTTTACTTCTCCTCCTCTTTCTTATCCTCTCCACTTCTTCTTCTTCTTCTTCTTCTTCTAATACTACTACTCCTCCTCTTCTTCTACTTTTCCTTCTTTCATTCTCTCATTATATTATAATTACTTCTAAATTTTTTCATTCCTTCCATTTTTTCACTATATCTATATTTTTCTTCTTCTTTTCATCGAATATTTATTCTCTTTCTTCCTCTTCTTCTTTTCCTCCATATTTCGATCGCATCTATATTTCGTTTTCATCTTCTTCGTCTTTTATTCCACGTTTATATTTTTCTTTTTATTATTATTATTCCTTTTATTACGACTACGACTACTAGCAGTATTTTCTGTTTTTCTCCCCCTCTCTCTCTTTAGAATCCATTTTCTCCCTCTCTTTTGTTTTCATTTTTTGTCTTCTTTGCTTCTTTCAATTATTTTTCATTCTCTCCTCTCTTTGCTGTTTTATTCCCCTCATTCTTTTATGCCATTTCCTTATTTTTCTTCTTCTTCCTCTTCTTCTTTTTTTATTTTTCTTCATCTTCATTTTCTTCATTTTTTGTTATTATTAAAATGAGACGAAGAGTGAAATCATAATAACATAATTTAGTGTTTAGTGGCACACATGTTACTCCCACTGAATGCAAAGAATATATATATATATATATATATATATATATATATATATAATTATGAAATAATTGTACATTGCGACACGGTAATTTCAATATTTCGAGATAGATTATCTTAGATATAATTATAGTAAGCTCTATAATATTGATTATATTCAGCACTTTTCATAATAAAATAAATTCCGGAGCACTCAAAATAGTAAAACCTTGAGTCCTCTTCACCTGGAATTATATATATATATATATATTATAAATTATGTTTTAGAATATGTACATAATTTCTTCTATATATGTCCTCTTCCCTACAATCATATGTTTGTTTCAGTGTTTGGATTTAAACACTTCCTCAGGGGAAATAAAGGTTTGGAATCAGTCTCTGTTTATATTTGGTTCGTTGTTGTCGTGGGGGTTGAGTGGAGTTATTGGTAATTAAGTGAATGTCTCGTTTTGATCGTTAGACTTTTGAGGAATTTGGTGTGTAAGTATGAAATTGTTGATTAATGGTATTATCTGTTGGAATGTATATTTATCTTTTTATCGGTTGTGTATATCTTTTGGTTAGGATTTCTAAGGGTCCGCTGTTGAGTGGTCATTTTTATGGTTGGCTATCATTTAATTGGTTGATGTCTACTGTTAGTGGACCTAATTCATGTATTTACTTTGATCCTGTGTCTAGGTTTTCATAGACGTGATAGGGGTAGGGTGTTTTTTCTTTCCAATTTAGATTTTTTCGGTAATATATATATATATATATATATATATATATATATATATATATATATATATATACCCCTCTTATCCTCTTTCTTCCTTCTTTTTCTTTCTCTTCTCCTTGTTTTCCCCTTTCTCTTTTTTTTTCTTTTCTTCTTTTTCCTTTTATTCAAGTTTGGAGTATCATTGTATTTAAGCGAAGTTATTTCAAGAAATCTAAATTTGTATTTTTTGGGAAGTAAATGCGAATTAGCGTTTTATCAGTTTTTTGTATAAAGTTGTATGTTTAATCTTAATTTTAAGTTTAGAGGGTCGGTTTTTTCTTTTAATTTTTTTTTCCCATAAATTACCGTTTGGAATCTTATTTATTTCTTTTAATTTTTTTATATATTTTATTTATTTAGATATTTTTGCGGGTATTAGATCTTATTTTAAGGATTTATTACATCGATTTTTCTGTAGCATTTTTTATCTTTTATAATAATAAAAATATTTATTCAAATTCCCAGTATTTTTTTTGAGTTGATTGTAGGGTTAGATCTTACGTGTGCTTACAGTTTATTTTTGTGTATGATATAATTATTCTGAAGTAGTATATTTAATCTTGATTTTGAATGTATGAATTTTGATTCTTTTTCAAGTTTGGGAGCTATTTATTTAATTTTGATTTTTCTAGTACGGAATATTTTTGCATTTAAGTAAGGTTATTGTGTTGTGTAGGCTTTAGTGATAGACCTTCCTTTAAGGATTTATTGGATCGATTTTTTTCTATAGCATTTTTTATCTTTTATAATGAGGATATCAATGGAACTCTTTGTATTTCTTAGCATGATTGTAGGGTTAAGTCCCTCATGTGCTTGCAGTTTACTGTGGTTTCGTGTCTCTGATTTAAGAGCTTGTTACTATTTATATATTTAAGGATCTCTATTTTTTCTTGAAGGCAAAGAAAGCATGGTTCTTTTATAGATTTTGCTGTTCTTGCTTTTTAGAGAATTATCCATTTGACCTTAGGTGTTTTATTTTCGTTTTTTAATTTCCAAAAGTGTTTGGAGAGAGATGTCATGTTTTGTTTTTCTTTGTTATTGAAAGACACCATATATATACACCATATATATACACCATATATCGAGCACTGTTTTAAATTAATGTTTTGGACGGAAAAACATTTTCTTTTTTCTCTCCTCATTCAATACTCACACGGTATATATATATATTGATGCATGTTTCATTTAATAATATAGACAAGTTTTGTCGATTTATTTTATGCAATTTTTTTCATGTCGTCTGAAAAGCTTTATAGCATTATCCTTGAAAGAGAAAAGAAAATCACAATATTGATACATGTTTTGATTTAATCCTTTCTGAGCTTTCCGTTTACATCAGCCAATATCAAAGATGACAGTTGTGTTGGTTGTATTAAACAGTTCGCGGACGAACAATAGTAGTAGTCGTTTATTTTGTTCGTATGGTAGATTGGCGAACACGTGCATGCGTGATGGAAGCGAAAATCGCAATACAACATGACCACGCGAGAGTGAAGGCGAGAATTATTAAGTATGGAAAGCCATTGGGATACCCAATCAATTCTGTTATCTATTATAGGCATTTGAGAATGTTTGCGGAGATTTCGTAGTTAATTTTGTTCTGGTTAGGTTATATATATATATTAATTAAACTTTTCACTGTTTAGTTTTTCTTTGTTCACAGTTTCTTTTAACGAGGTTTCAACTAACCGGATCATCGTCAGGTGTGTGTCGGATCTGGTGACGCTCAGTAATTTGTTTTCGTTTGCCCAGCTGAGTATACTTTCCCATTATCTACTTTATTTTATTGCCAGAGGTTTCAGATTTCATAACAGCTATCAAAGACTTTCGACTGGCGCTTAACTTTCACAAGTGAATAAATAAAAACAATGATAAAAATTAGAAAAATAAAGGAAGAAAATAATACGAAAAATGTGGAGGCAATAACGACAAGAACGGAAATGAAATAGATAAGGGAATAATGAAAGAATTTAGAGAAACATCAATGAAGAGAGAAAGCAAGCAATATAGAAAGAAATATGTAAAAAATAGAAAAGAAAGAAAGAGTAATTATTGAAAGAAAGAAGAAAAATATAGAAAATGTAAAAAAAGAAGAATGAAATAAGTGTAATGAAATAAAGAAAACAAGGAGAAAAAAAAAGAAAGCATTGATTAAAAAAGGAAAGAAAGATGATATTATAATTTGGGAAGAAAATTAAAAAAAAAAGAAAGAGAAAAGAGAGAAAAAAGAAAACCAAAAAGAAAGGCAAGAATAAGAAAATAAGAAAAAAGTCTAACGAAAGACAATCATCTAAAACGAGAAAGAAATTAAAAATAAAAGGAAAGAAAAAAGAAAATTGAAAAGTGTAAAAGGATGGAAGGAATGAAGAAAGTATTAAAAACGAATGAAAAGGAATGAACATAAGTAAAAGAAGAAAAAGATTTAGTAAATAAATGACAAAATTAAAAAATACGAAAAACCATGATGAAAGAAAAACAAAGAAAAATGTGGGCAAAAAAAAGCCATCTAACAAGAATGAGATAGATAGATAGATAGATAGATAGATAGAAATGAACAGACTGAGATAGATAGATAGATAGATAGATAGATAGATAGATAGATAGATAGATAGATGAAGACAGACTGAATAGATAGATAGATAGATAGATAGATAGATAGATAGATAGATAGATAGATAGATAGATAGATAGAAATAGAAACAGACTGAGATGAGATAGATAGATAGATAGATAGATAGATAGATAGAAATGAACAGACTGAGATAGATAGATAGATAGATAGATAGATAGATAGATAGATAGATAGATAGATAGATGAGAACAGACTGAGATAGATAGATAGATAGATAGATAGATAGATAGATATGAACAGACTGAGATAGATAGATAGATAGATAGATAGATAGATAGATAGAAATAAGAATGACAGACTGAGATAGATAGATAGATAGATAGATAGATAGATATAGAACAGACTGAGATAGATAGATAGATAGATAGATAGATAGATAGATAGATAGATAGATAGATAGAAATGAACAGACTGAGATAGCTAGATAGATAGATAGATAGATAGATAGATATGAACAGACTGAGATAGATAGATAGATAGATAGATAGATAGATAGATAGATAGATAACCAGCAATTAAACATGAAGAAATAAGGAAAATGTTAGTAGAAATAAAGACATCTCACGAAAATAAAATAAAATAGATAGATAGATAGATAGATAACCAGAAAGAAAGAAAGAAAGAAAGAAAGAAAAAAGAGAAATGTTAGCAGAAATAAAGCTATTTCCCAAGCACGAAATAAGAAAAAAAGAACGATAGATAGATTAATAGATCGATAGAAAAGTAAAATATCAACTTGCAACCAGTTAAAAATGACAGAAAGAATGAAAAAAAAAAAAGTGTAGAAAAGAAAAAACGATTGTCTTGAAAGATAAGTTATTAAAATTTATGCCCAAACTGAAAACAATACTCACAGAAGCAATATGAAAAATAACATGACGAAAAATCACATTTTGTGTTTATTAGAAAGCTAAAAATTATGACCACGAATAAAAAAAAGCAAAAACGAATAAACGAAAGCGCAGTAAAAAAAATGAACTAAACAAAAATAAAAAAATCAGCGGAAATCGCACAAAACAATGAAGATAAAAGGCGATGCAAAAAAATAAGTTAAAATCCTAAAAGAAAAAAAAAAAACGCAAATTACCAGAGAAGATTAAAATATATCAACCTTACAATAAGAAGAAAGAAAATAAAAGCTTACATTCTTTGCCTCGTCTTCATATTATGACAACCTCCCGCGTAGTTGAGAACTAAACAAAAAAAAAAAAAAGAAGGCGCGAGATAAGACGAGAAAGCGCGAGAAAAGACTTCATCGTCAAAATTGGTGAGAAGGTTTTCCTTATCAAAAGAACGCCGACTTTGTGTCGCCGTTCACTTCCAAGACAAATATCGAAAGCTGCAACCTTAACTAACGTCTGGTGGCAATGTGATCATATAACGAAGTTAGATTGGAGAAATTCGATTGAAGAAGGTGAGAGTAATTTGCCGTTTGATTATAAACAGCTCTTATCGGTTTAAATGGGAATGTACAGTCATCAAGATTGCAAATGGTTGTGTATTTAATGGTAGTATTTATTCATCAGTTAGTTTATGGGAATGAAGCCCATAAGGTTTGCACGATTTTTTTTTTTTTTTTTTTTTGTTGACTGTTACTAAATGAATCATGTCAGCGTAGATTTTTCTAGAATGGAAATTAAATTGTTCATCGGGATTTTATTTGGATTAAGATTTTAGAAAAAAATATCTGTGTTTATACATAGAAAACCTTTATTTATTCTTCTTGTCTCTGTGCAATAAAATTGGACAGCAGTCACCAGGTGCACAAAAGCCACCCAAAAAACACATGTAAACAAAAACAAACACTTCTTCTTCTTCCATGTGCCCTGTCCCTTCAGGACGTAGGCGATCATGGCTCTCCACGTCTCTTTATCCCTTGTTGCTCTTAGTATGTTTGCTTATATTGAGGAAAAATAAATTGTAAATAAAATTTCATAGTTTAGGCAGAGACGTTAGAAAACAGGAGAATAGTAGGGACTAGAATTTAGGCGTATCCACCTACTTCTTCTTCTTCTATGTGCCCTGTCCCTTCAGGACGTAGGCGATCATGGATCTCCACGTCTCCCTATCCCTTGTGGCCCTTAGTATGTTTGCTCCTGTTACTCCTGGCAACTCCTGTTCCGTCATCCACCTGATTAGGCCCTGCAAATATGTTATCCGCTGCCTTCCTCTGTCTCTCCTTCCTTCTATCTGTCCAGTCAGTATCAGGTTCTCCAGGCTCTCCTTCCTCATTGCGTGTCCCAGGAACTTCAGTTGTCTCTTCCTGATGCTCAGCATTAATTTTCTTTTTGTTGCCATTCTTTCTAACACTTCGTCGTTGCTTGTATGCTCAGTCCACGATATCCGTAGCATCCTTCTGTAGAACTACATTTCGGCCGCTTCCAGTTTTGTCCTCATACTCCAAACAAACACTACATCGAATAAACAAAAATAATAACGTATAAAATACGTTGGTATTCATCAGCGTGGGGCAACGTTCATTTTATGCAGAACTCAGTGATTAAAGCTGCCAACAATCTGCAATTAATCCCCCTCCTGGTCAGAATCTTAAGACCAGATACAAAAGAATTAAAGAATATAAAATACTCCTAATTTAATTGAAATATATTTGTGAAAAATTTACATTTTTTTTTTTTAATCATTTCACCCCGAGCAAGGCAGAAACGCCACTGATGTACAGGGGGTTACATAAATGTATAAAGATTAATTAGAAAAGAGTGAGGAGTACAAGCTAGTTAGAAAGGAACAATAGAAAGCTGAGAAAGCAGGTGCAATGACAGATACATGGGCGGAGAGAAAGTGAAGATTATACAGGGGAGGGGAGAGAGCTAGAGTCCAGTGGTTAGTAGGTGAGTATTAACTTTGCTTTTAAATTTCTGGAGGTCGTAGCCGTCAGGAAAGCAAGAATACGGGAGTGAGTTCCACAGGCGGGAAGTGCGAGAGAGGAAGCTGCAGGAGTAGAATTGTCGTCTGCGTTTGGCTAACCTGACTGTGAATGGGTGGGACCCAGTTGCCAGTCTGGTTGCACGGGTTTACTTAGAAAATGTAGTTTATCAACAAACCTGTGAAAATTTTAAGCTTTTAATTGATTAATTTAAACAAACATTGAAAAAGTATCTTTTTCGTTAATCATAAAGATATAAGATAAAATTTAAAACTAGTTAGTGTGCTCATATTTTCAGGCGGATAGGCATCTCCTTGGGTCATTTCCAGCATTAAATTTCAGATATTAAAATGGCTAAGGGTAAAAAATTTCAACAAAGTTCGAACAGGACAATATTGTTGAACTTTGAAGACGTGGTCTTTCGCATCTACTCATTGAAATGAAATTGGCCGTAACAGCGTATGCTTTTTAAAAAAATCAAGCTGTTGTCACCAAATTCTCACCATAGGTAGACAGACACTTTAGGCGAGAAGTTTAAAGAGGCTCAAGCCTAACATCAAGTCAGATAAAAGCAAAATACAGATGCTGAATGCAGCTCTTGAACAATTACATTTAAATAAGAAAGGATTTAAGAACGTGAAACGTCTGCAGAGGACCCGCCTTCTTCCTCGCCGTTAAACCTTCCGTTTAAAATTTGCTTCCGATCATCAAAGTTGGGATGTGAATAAATGAAAGAAAGTGTTGTTTTCAGATGAGAAAAAAACAAAAAGATTTGATGGCTCAGATGGTTTTCAGCGTTACTGGCATGCAAAATATATCCCAAAAGAAATTATCACAACCCGACACAATGGAGGTGGATAATTATGGTTTGGGGTTAATCTTCGTACAATGGAACTCTTGAGTTACAGGAGGTAAAATGTCGTCAAACAGCTTCTAGTTTTATTTACATGTTAAGCAACGCATTGCTAATTACTGAAGGCGAGGGTCTGTGTAGAGAAAACTGGATTTTCTAGCAAGACAATGCTGCAATCCACAACGCTCGAAGGTCGAAGGAGTTTTTTTTTATTATTTTTATTGAAAACAACATTCAGCTTTTGAACCATCCACAGTGCTTTCCAGATATAAAACCCAATCAAATGTTTGGGGATGGATGGCAAATGATGTTTTATAAACATAGATTGCAATTTGAAACTGCGGATGCTTTTCGTGGTGCTGTTTATACATCCTGGGCGAGTATCTCAAACACCTGAATGCTGAAATGCTAAAATGCTGAAGTTAATACTGAGTATGCCAAAACTAATTTGCTAAGCAAAAATTAGGAGGATAAACTAAATATTACGTTATTGATGTGATTTATTTTTTTTTTGTAGATTCTATTTTTATTTACATGGTCTTTATGAATAAAGAAAAAAGTTTTTTTCAAAGATTGTTTAATTTAATTAATTAAAAGCTTAAGAGTTCCACTAAGCAGGTGTATAATACGTACCACTATCTTTGGGTTACAAAATTCTAGAAAAACACGACCACGCTATAAAATAATTACTGTTGTGCATTGAGAGTGTATGGCGCCCCGGCTGTAAAGGTCTGAACTGGTGAAACTGTTGTGCATTGATAGTGTATGGCGCCCCGGCTGTAAAGGTCTGAACTGGTGAAGCTGTTGTGCATTGATAGTGTATGGCGCCCCGGCTGTAAAGGTCTGAACTGGTGAAACTGTTGTGCATTGATAGTGTATGGCGCCCCGGCTGTAAAGGTCTGAACTGGTGAAGCTGTTGTGCATTGATAGTGTATGGTGCCCCGGCTGTAAAGGTCTGAACTGGTGAAGCTGTTGTGCATTGATAGTGTATGGCGCCCCGGCTGTAAAGGTCTGAACTGGTGAAACTGTTGTGCATTGATCGTGTATGGCGCCCCGGCTATAAAGGTCTGAACTGGTGAAACTGTTGTGCATTGATAGTGTATGGCGCCCCGGCTGTAAAGGTCTGAACTGGTGAAACTGTTGTGCATTGATAGTGTATGGCGCCCCGGCTGTAAAGGTCTGAACTGGTGAAGCTGTTGTGCATTGATAGTGTATGGCGCCCCGGCTGTAAAGGTCTGAACTGGTGAAGCTGTTGTGCATTGATTGTGTATGGCGCCCCGGCTGTAAAGGTCTGAACTGGTGAAGCTGTTGTGCATTAATAGTGTATGGCGCCCCGGCTGTAAAGGTCTGAACTGGTGAAACTGTTGTGCATTGATAGTGTATGGCGCCCCGGCTGTAAAGGTCTGAACTGGTGAAACTGTTGTGCATTGATAGTGTATGGCACCCCGGCTGTAAAGGTCTGAACTGGTGAAACTGTTGTGCATTGATAGTGTATGGCGCCCCGGCTGGAAAGGTCTGAACTGGTGAAACTGTTGTGCATTGATAGTGTATGGCGCCCCGGCTGTAAAGGTCTGAACTGGTGAAACTGTTGTGCATTGATAGTGTATGGCGCCCCGGCTGTAAAGGTCTGAACTGGTGAAACTGTTGTGCATTGATAGTGTATGGCGCCCCGGCTGTAAAGGTCTGAACTGGTGAAACTGTTGTGCATTGATAGTGTATGGCGCCCCGGCTGTAAAGGTCTGAACTGGTGAAACTGTTGTGCATTGATCGTGTATGGCGCCCCGGCTATAAAGGTCTGAACTGGTGAAACTGTTGTGCATTGATAGTGTATTGCGCCCCGGCTGTAAAGGTCTGAACTGGTGAAACTGTTGTGCATTGATAGTGTATGGCGCCCCGGCTGTAAAGGTCTGAACTGGTGAAACTGTTGTGCATTGATAGTGTATGGCGCCCCGGCTGTAAAGGTCTGAACTGGTGAAACTGTTGTGCATTGATAGTGTATGGTGCCCCGGCTGTAAAGGTCTGAACTGGTGAAACTGTTGTGCATTGATAGTGTATGGCGCCCCGGCTGTAAAGGTCTGAACTGGTGAAACTGTTGTGCATTGATAGTGTATGGCTCCCCGGCTGGAAAGGTCTGAACTGGTGAAACTGTTGTGCATTGATAGTGTATGGCGCCCCGGCTGTAAAGGTCTGAACTGGTGAAGCTGTTGTGCATTGATAGTGTATGGCGCCCCGTCTGTAAAGGTCTGAACTGGTGAAACTGTTGTGCATTGGTAGTGTATGGCGCCCCGGCCGTAAACGTCTGAACTGGTGAAGCTGTTGTGCATTGATTGTGTATGGCGCCCCGGCTGTAAAGGTCTGAACTGGTGAAACTGTTGTGCGTTGATAGTGTATGGCGCCCCGGCTGTAAAGGTCTGAACTGGTGAAACTGTTGTGCATTGATTGTGTATGGCGCCCCGGCTGTAAAGGTCTGAACTGGTGAAACTGTTGTGCATTGATAGTGTATGGCGCCCCGGCTGTAAAGGTCTGAACTGGTGAAACTGTTGTGCCTTGATAGTGTATGGCGCCCCGTCTGTAAAGGTCTGAACTGGTGAAACTGTTGTGCATTGATAGTGTATGGCGCCCCGGCTGTAAAGGTCTGAAGTGGTGAAACTGTTGTGCATTGATAGTGTATGGCGCCCCGGCTGTAAAGGTCTGAACTGGTGAAACTGTTGTGCATTGATAGTGTATGGCGCCCCGGCTGTAAAGGTCTGAACTGGTGAAACTGTTGTGCATTGATAGTCTATGGCGCCCCGGCTGGAAAGGTCTGAACTGGTGAAACTGTTGTGCATTGATCGTGTATGGCGCCCCGGCTGTAAAGGTCTGAACTGGTGAAACTGTTGTGCATTGATAGTGTATGGCGCCCCGGCTGTAAAGGTCTGAACTGGTGAAACTGTTGTGCATTGATAGTGTATGGCGCCCCGGCTGTAAAGGTCTGAACTCGTGAAACTGTTGTGCATTGATAGTGTATGGCGCCCCGGCTGTAAAGGTCTGAACTCGTGAAACTGTTGTGCATTGATTGTGTATGGCGCCCCGGCTGTAAAGGTCTGAACTCGTGAAACTGTTGTGCATTGATTGTGTATGGCGCCCCGGCTGTAAAGGTCTGAACTGGTGAAAATGTTGTGCATTGATAGTGTATGGCGCCCCGGCTGGAAAGGTCTGAACTGGTGAAAATGTTGTGCATTGATAGTGTATGGCGCCCCGGCTGGAAAGGTCTGAACTGGTGAAACTGTTGTGCATTGATCGTGTATGGCGCCCCGGCTGTAAAGGTCTGAACTGGTGAAACTGTTGTGCATTGATAGTGTATGGCGCCCCGGCTGTAAAGGTCTGAACTGGTGAAACTGTTGTGCATTGATAGTGTATGGCGCCCCGGCTGTAAAGGTCTGAACTGGTGAAACTGTTGTGCATTGATAGTGTATGGCGCCCCGGCTGTAAAGGTCTGAACTGGTGAAACTGTTGTGCATTGATCCTGTATGGCGCCCCGGCTGTAAAGGTCTGAACTGGTGAAACTGTTGTGCATTGATCCTGTATGGCGCCCCGGCTGTAAAGGTCTGAACTGGTGAAACTGTTGTGCATTGATAGTGTATGGCGCCCCGGCTGTAAAGGTCTGAACTGGTGAAACTGTTGTGAATTGATAGTGTATGGCGCCCCGGCTGTAAAGGTCTGAACTGGTGAAACTGTTGTGCAGTGATAGTGTATGGCGCCCCGGCTGTAAAGGTCTGAACTGGTGAAACTGTTGTGCATTGATAGTGTATGGCTCCCCGGCTGGAAAGGTCTGAACTGGTGAAACTGTTGTGCATTGATAGTGTATGGCGCCCCGGCAGTAAAGGTCTGAACTGGTGAAGCTGTTGTGCATTGATAGTGTATGGCGCCCCGGCTGTAAAGGTCTGAACTGGTGAAACTGTTGTGCATTGATCCTGTATGGCGCCCCGGCTGTAAAGGTCTGAACTGGTGAAACTGTTGTGCATTGATAGTGTATGGCGCCCCGGCTGTAAAGGTCTGAACTGGTGAAACTGTTGTGCATTGATAGTGTATGGCGCCCCGGCTGTAAAGGTCTGAACTGGTGAAACTGTTGTGCATTGATAGTGTATGGCTCCCCGGCTGGAAAGGTCTGAACTGGTGAAACTGTTGTGCATTGATAGTGTATGGCGCCCCGGCAGTAAAGGTCTGAACTGGTGAAGCTGTTGTGCATTGATAGTGTATGGCGCCCCGGCTGTAAAGGTCTGAACTGGTGAAACTGTTGTGCATTGGTAGTGTATGGCGCCCCGGCTGTAAAGGTCTGAACTGGTGAAGCTGTTGTGCATTGATTGTGTATGGCGCCCCGGCTGTAAAGGTCTGATCTGGTGAAACTGTTGTGCATTGATAGTGTATGGCGCCCCGGCTGTAAAGGTCTGAACTGGTGAAACTGTTGTGCATTGATTGTGTATGGCGCCCCGGCTGTAAAGGTCTGAACTGGTGAAACTGTTGTGCATTGATAGTGTATGGCGCCCCGGCTGTAAAAGTCTGAACTGGTGAAACTGTTGTGCCTTGATAGTGTACGGCGCCCCGTCTGTAAAGGTCTGAACTGGTGAAACTGTTGTGCATTGATAGTGTATGGCGCCCCGGCTGTAAAGGTCTGACCTGGTGAAGCTGTTGTGCATTGATAGTGTATGGCGCCCTGGCTGTAAAGGTCTGAACTGGTGAAACGCAAGAATCGATCTTTTCTAACCATTTGGCATGGAAATAGTGCTGATTGGGTAGGCGCATATTTGTAAACAGCCGAGAAAAAACGACGCAAGCTGTCAATATAAGCTAAAAATATAAGTTGAAAATGTATTTAACCGTCGGCATAAAATTGGCCTAAAGTAATCCAGGCTTATGTGGCCTAAGCATTCCTGAATAAATAAGTAAGCAGGTGTTTAATTGTGCGAAGTGCAGAAAGATAGGAACTTGGCTACAATTTTTTGGCTTCCGTTGGTTGATCAAGTGTCCATGAATTAACGTGGCGGGCCGGAGACCGGAGCAGCTCTGAGACATATCTATGTATTCGTGAGTTGGACTGGGTAATCTGTGGTGATGTGGGGGAATGATTTCCGGTCGCAGTTCACAACTCAAGTATATAATGTTTGGTGTAACAATTTGAATTAGCTGGGGCGTGTACTTTCAATACTTTCAAATGAATTTAATATTTTGACAGCTTATGTGGTGAACTTTTAATACAAGAAAAGATTTCGTGGAAGTTAAACAGCGAATATATATATCAATTGGAGTAGATAGATCTATCTATCGCCCGGTTCACACTCCACCCAAGTCTATTGAACAGGTTAAAAGGCTCATCCCTTGTTCCCTGTTTAAGATGTGGTTTCCGGCTTTCTCTTTTCCAATCTTTTCACTATTGCGTAACCCCCTGCACATCAGTGGCGTTACCGCTTTGCTCGGGGTGATACGATCAAAAAAAAAATATATGTGAAGAATCACAATTACGCCTCTTTGGATAATATATATATATATATATATATACATATATATATATATATATATATATATATATAAATCAGTATGCAGTGTGGGTATAAAAGAATCCAAAGGAGTATCCTGTGTATATATATATATATATGTTTGTGTTTGTGTGTGTGTGTGTGTGTGTGTGTGTGTGTGTGTGTGTGTATGTGTATCTTGGCAGCAAATTTTCATTTAGACATGTCAGATTGAATAAATTACAAACATTGTGTCTGCGTTTTTTTTTTTAATAAAATCCGTTCGTACTCACGGCTAATCTTTCGCGTATTAAAATTGAAAGATCTCGGAAATGAGCTGTAACGTTGACAGATGTTATTATCATTCATTTCTCAATCTTCCCAAGTACTTTCAATCTTCTTACAAAATCATCTTCAGGGTTGTGAGTTGTGGTAAGAAAAAATATCCGCAAAACTGTGTTGCTAAAAATTACTGCAAATTTTTTTTCTTGCTTTAAATATAACGGTTGACAAATTGCTTAGCGTTCATTAGAACCTAAAAGTTATCCAAAATGAATTTTTATTTATGTGTTGTAATATCATGGCCATGCACGTGTTAGACAGTGGGAACATTGAGAAATGAATGATAATAACATCTATCAACGTTACAGCTCATTTCTGACATCTTTCAAACGCGAAAGATTATCCGTGAGAATGAACGGATTTTATGAAAATTAAGCAGACGCGATTTTTGCAATATATATATATATATATAAATATATATATATTGTTAGGGTTTAGGGTTAGGGTTCTCGTCTCGGTTTTTTTTTCTTTTCAACGAGTATTTTAACGTATGTTCAAGTACTTAGTTTGTTTCTTTTTTTATTTCCCCTTTTTTACACTCCGCGTTTATACTGGATGGGTTTTTCGAGACGGGTTTAAATATATCATAACAATTATTATTATTATTATTATATATATACGTGTGTGTGTGTGTGTGTGTGTGTGTGTGTGTGTGTGCGTGTGTGTGAGAGAGAGTGTGAGAATTTATTTCAGTTTATTTGTTTTTGATACTCGTCTTTGAGTGGATGTGCGTTGTGGTACAGTGGATATCGGAACGAGAAACCGGGGAGCCGAGTTCGAATTCCAGTTAAATCCATCGTCTTCACTTACACGCAAATACCCTTGGGAAAGGTATTAATCCGTCTCTTCCTTCCAGTTATGGGTTAAATAGCAGGACAGATTGGGTTCTATAGCCTTGGTCGGCAACGAGTCTACGGCAACCTACTACGGGATAATCTTCTGCCCAGTCAGTCTTTCGAGACATGATCGCCCAAGCGTGTATCACGTATGGCACTTAACTGACTGACTGATTTGAGTGGATGTTCTGTTCTATATTTAAACAGTATATTTTAATTATTTACCGGCCTAAATATTCGAGAAATTTTATTTGGAATATATCTATTTTCCGGCAGAATTCGAATATGCATACCCCCCATATACCGGGGAAATGCTACCGTTAGATCTGGTTCGTCGTACCACTCAACTACAGAAGATATCCTGTTAACCAAAATCCAAACTATCTTTGAGTTACAAAGCCATAAATTTCAGTACCTCCATTCATTTTCAATAACTGACATTTAAGTTGAAATTTTAACAATAAAAAAGTTTTTTGAAACTTTTATTTTAGTTTCAATTGAAAGCTAAATAATTAAATTTCGTATTTCCAGTAAGCAAACTACTCTAGTCTATATTTCCAACATAAATTATATTGATTGGAATGTTAAAATTTTCATTTTTTTTTTATCTTTCAGATTTTTGGATATTTTTGAGCGATCGGCACATTTGGAACGAAAACTTAATTCTCGCTTTTAAAAATCTTGTAAAACAAAATATACATCTGCGACACATTATTTTTTTAAATTATCAAATTTAATTTTAAATTAGTCTGATTTACACAAGTATTACTTATTTATAGCATGAAATTTAAAATAAAACTATTTCTTAATCACCGACTTGAACTTATTAATTTGTTCACCGTATTTGAAATGTGCTGACAGCTCGCAGATGCGCGATAAGATAAATGTATAGTGATCACAAGTGATATAATTGTACAAATGTACCCGGTAAGGGAAAGAAACCCTGAAACACCTGTTCTTTTAATGTACACATAGAAATTAGCATACAAATAAAACTTCAAAGACACAAAAAGTATTTAAAATTATTTTAAAAATACAAAGGCACGAAGATTTGTATTAAGTTATTCAATTTTGAATTAGTAAAGGTAATCTTCACTTAATAACTTTATAAGCTAACCCCAACAAATCTTTGATGTATTTTAAAAGTATTTTGAAACTTTATAATTATTATAATTAAAAAAAAATGCAAGCAAGTATTTTAAAATTTCATTATTACTTGATTTTTTTTCTTTTGACTATACCCTTAATTTATATTATTTATTAAAGGGATTAAAAGCTTATCGAATTAAAAAAATGTCATAGGCATATTGCATTTTTTATTTTACTACACGGAGCAGATATTTAGTAATAAAAGTAAAATGTTTAAAAAAATTAATAGAGAACATACATTCCCCAATGACTTCTGCGTTTAACTAAAATTTTCGCAACAAAATTTAAGTTTTTAAAATTTCATGAATTTACATGTAGTTGGGGTAACAGATGTAAAAATGATTTTTAATAATAATTTTTAAAAATAATAATTACAAAAATAATTTTATTTATTTGTGAATAAGTTCTAGAAGTTGCATTAAAATCCGACAATTATTTGATTTTTGCAAGAATTTCAAATTAATGTTTTTGTCACCGGTAAAAAAAAAAAATGAGTTATGTAAGATTACGTTTTCCATTGTAAACTCTTATAACGTCTTGGTTATCTTCTAACTCAAATCAAAATAAGATATTTACCAAAATTTTGACGTGTTAGAAGGGATTCAATTATTTTTTTAAATAATTAAAAATTACCTTGATCTTTCTTCTTATTGATAATGTACACATTTTGATGGAAAAAAAGTTTTTATTAAATTTGTGGCTTTTTTTTGTTCATACTATGCTGTTTTTTCAGCGATTTAGTGGAGGTCAGTCAGTTAAGCGCCATACGTGATACACGCTTGGGCGATCATGTCTCGAAAGAGAAATGACTGACTGGGCAGAAGATTATCCCGCAGTAGGTTGCCATTGCTTTCTGCGGTAGACTGGTTGCCGACCAAGGCTATAGAACCCAATCTATCCTGCTATTTAACCCATAACTGGAAGGAAGAGACGGATTAATACCTTTCCCAAGGGTATTTGCGCGTAAGTGAATACAATGGATTCAACTGGAATTCGAACTAGGCTCCCCGGTTTCTCGTTCCGAGCCGATATCCACTGTACCATAACGCACATCCTCCACTGTACCATAACGCACATCCTGTGGAGGTACTTACATAAATATATAAGTTCTTGATTGCTTTTGGAAAATCTATATTTGCTCGGGACCGTATTCTAATGCAAGAAAATCACAAAATTGGTATTAACCGACATATTAATCTAAACTTTATTTGAACATCATTTTTAATGGATACGCGTTTGAGTGGATACTCTGTTTTCCTATAATTCAGGTAAGTGACATACATGATACACGCTTTGTGTGATCATGTCTCGAAAGAGACATGATTGACTGGGCAGAAGATTATCCCGCAGTAGTTTGCCATTGTTTTCTGCGGTAGACCGGTTGTCAGCCAAGGCTATAGAACTCAATCTGTCCTGTTATTTAACCCATAACTGGAGGGAACAGACGGATTAATACTTTTCCAAAGGGTATTTGCGCAAGGAATTACACAAATAGCCTTGAGAAAGGTATAATTAAACAGTACATTTTAACTTTTACATTAGGATACGATCCCGAACTGAGATAGGTGGACTAAAAGAAATCAGGAGAATATATATTTAAGGCTTATTCCGGAATTTGGTTACTATGACTGTTCCCCTGTTTTATTTTACTTTTTTTTTAACACTAGGAAAGTTTTATTACTTGTTTTCTATTGTTAGGGCGCCGCTCCTATTTGACTACAAATGGACTGTTCCCATTGCTATATATAGCAATGGTGGATTCTCTACAAGGGAGTCGTACACAGTCACTAGACTGACGACTCTACGACACTGTCAGCTCTCTGCCTTCTGGTAGAGAGCGCTGTCTGCTTCCGAGCAGAGAGCAATAACCCAGTCGTGGTTCCGCCGAAGGGTAGAACCACGACTGGGCAAAAATAGACAGACATTTTTTGGCCCGGCTATATGGCCGGGAATACCCACAATAAAATGACCATGTGTCACATCCAGCCTACGTGGGAAGGCTAGTAAATACAGTCGTAGAGAGTCACTAGACTGACGACTCTACGACACTGTCAGCCCTCTGCCATCGGGTAGAGGGCGCTCTCTGCTTCCGAGCAGAGAGCAATAACCCAATCATGGTTCTGCCGAAGGGTAGAAGCACGACAGGGCAAAAATAAACAGACACTTTTTGGCCGGGCCATATAACCCGGAAATCCCAGATATAAACTGACCATGTGTCATATGTTGCCCTTACTGGGAGGGATGACTAAATAATGAGTCGTAGAGAGTCACTGGAGAGTCTCTAATGAGTTACTGAAGAGTCAGTGCGAGTCAGTGAAGAGTTAATCACACTTTCGGTGGCGTACCGGAAGTAATCACGTATACACACGTCTTACGACGGATTGGATTCTTGTATCTTTCTATTGTGAATATTACTAATCACTTCTGTACATACTAACCGTCTTTCCGCGGAATACAACTTATATTCCGATTCTGTTGTTGAGTTATTCATTTATACTTGGCGACATATCACCTATACTTTCACTCTCTATTTCTAAAATCTCCGATTTAACTCTGAAATGCTGTTCATCAAATTTCTTTTGACCTCTTCAAGTCTATCCCCAAGAAATTAACCTCGTTCTTTCTTACGTACTTGCACCACCACATAGTAGCCCTTTACCTTGAGTGGCTCTTGGGCCTTTTATTTGGTGAACCTTAGTAAAACGAATCGTATCCGGCATCTGAGGCTGTTCAGTTTGCTAACGGCTACGCTACGGCTAGTGCTGTAAAGAATGGCCTCCAAGTGACAAGGGTTTCGTGTTCCGAATCTTAATTGTAGACTCCCACCAGGTATTTCTTTTGTGAAACACATTTTACATTCCTACGGTGGGTTACTTATTTGTAACATCAATGAGAAAAAAGATCAAGAAAGAAAAGGCAGAATATCCATTAAAAAAATAAGGAAAGAAATGAAAGAGACTGAAAAGAATGACATTTGAAAGATAAATGAAAAAGAATGAGATATGAAATCAGAAGGAAAAAAGACAAGAAGATTTTCCTTCTATATGAGGATTGGAAAGAAAGAAAGAAAGAAAGAAAGAAAGAAAGAAAGAATATAGCAACTCAAGAACAAACCGAACAATCGAATGTAAAACATGAAAATAATTTAAAAATAAGAAAAAAGTAATGAACAAAACGTAAATAATATCGGAAAAAAGAAAGAAAGAATATAAACAGACGAATTTAAATTGCGGAAAGAAAAAAAGAAAGAATGAAAAAAATTATTCTGACAAATCTAAGAATGAAAGAAAAAAGGAGGCAATAGACAAATGTTAAAACAAGAAAGAAAGAAAGAAAGAAAGAAAGAAAGAAATGGTATACAGGAATAAAAGTAGAAGAAAAAAAGAAAGAAAGAAAGAAAGAAAGAAAGAAAGAAAGAATGGTATACAGGAATAAAAGTAGAAGAAAAAAAGAAAGAAAGAAAGAATGGTATACAGGAATAAAAGTAGAAGAAAAAAAGAAAGAAAGAAAGAAAGAAAGAATGGTATACAGGAATAAAAGTAGAAGAAAAGAAAGAAAGAAAGAAAGAAAGAAAGAATGGTATACAGGAATAAAAGTAGAAGAAAAAAAGAAAGAAAGAAAGAAAGAATGGTATACAGGAATAAAAGAGAAGAAAAGAAAGAAAGAAAGAAAGAAAGAAAAATGAATGAATGGTACACAGGAATATAGGTAGCAGAAAAAAAAGATAGAAAGAAAGAAAGAAAGAATGGTATACAGGAATAAAAGTAGAAGAAAAAAAGAAAGAAAGAATGGTATACAGGAATAAAAGTAGAAGAAAGAAAGAAAGAAAGAAAGCAAGAATGGTATACAAGAATAAAAGTAGAAGAAAAAAAAAGAAAGAAAGAAAGAAAGAAAATAAGTGACCAGACGAATGTTAAGAGCGAAAGCAAGAACAGAACCGACGAATATAAACAGCGAAACAAAAAAGGTAACATCACCAAACGGCCGTCGTTCCGTGACTGACATGACTTCATCGGAAGCCAAGAGGTGTGGGGTAATGGCCTTTTCTAAGTATTTCTATATATTTTTCAAACAAGGAAAATATATATTATCAGAATGAAATAAACAAGTAATGTTTTTCTCGGAGGGACACACACACACACACACACACACACACACACACACACACACACACACATATATATATATATATATATATATATATAATTATGCCGAGTCCGTAAACGAAGAGGATAATCCAAAAGGATTTATCTAAACTTATTTATAAATGGAACTTTGTCTGTGTCTGTGTGTGTATCCGCTACCCATAGACTCCGAAACGGCTGAACCGATTTTTCTTGAAAATGTCCACAGTTGTACTATAAGCGTCTGTGAGTGTTCTTAGCTAGGTTTTGTGTCAAGGTACACCCGATAAATATCGAAAATCGATAATCGAAAAAATCGGGTTACAGAAGGAGTGGCCCGATTTTAATCAAATTTGATGCACTCATAGACAAAGACATAAGAAACGATATTCAGAAGTTTCAAGGTTGCAGTTCTTACAATAGTGCAGAAAATCGATAAGATATTTATAAAAGCTTTCATTACACCCGAATAACGCCGGGCTATACTGTTAGTTTAATATAAAATATTAAGAGATAGATCCATATAAATAACTCAATGGATATTATCCAGAGCAATATGATATACAAAAAGGAAAACTCACCACATCATCTAAATTGGTTATATACTATAATTTGGATGTGCGTTGGGGTGCAGTGAGTATCGGTTCGGAACGTGTGTATTTTGGCAGCATTTTTCCATTAATACAGGTTTCATTGAATAATATAGACAAGTTCTGTCTATTTATTTTGTGTAAGATCCGTTCGTATGATCTGATTAGCTTGATAGTGTTGTCATGGAAAGACGACAAGAAATCGCAATAATTGTTGATTTTTTTATCAGGTCTGAGCTTTCGTTTTACATAAGCCATTATCAAAGGATGAACATTTAATGTTCAGTGAACATAGAACATTTAAATTATTATTAACAGAGTGGAGTTGTACAGAGAAAATTAGACAGGTCTATTTTTTTCTGTCGCACATGGCTGTAGGCCGAGAAGGAATGGTGGTAGTTAGGTTTTTGTTCAATTGAGTGTATAGTGGCATGAGGGATTGGTCTGGGAACTGCTGCTACTATGGTGTAGGGGGTAAGTATAATAACTATGACCTCTCCCGTCGATTATAGGCATTGAAGTATGTTAGTAGGGGTGTCGAAATTTATTTTATTTAGGCTAGGTTTAAACTGTTTGATGTAGATAGCTTCTAGAATTTTAAGTTTTCGTTTATTATTTTCTTGTCTAAGTATATGCGTATTTTCCACAAGTGTTTTCTTAAGAATTGTGTGTTGATAGCCGTGGTGTTTTAAATGTCGGAATATGTTATATATAGTGCTGGTGTTAATAAAACAGTGCTCGATTCAATAAAACATTGATATTAATTGGACTGGGTGGTCCATAAACAGGTGGACAATAAGAAATCCATTATGTTCACGTCAGGCTGGCCAATCAATTAGACCTCTTCGGCTAGTCCATTTCTTAAGAAATGTTGCATAAAGATATTCACGGACTGTACTTGAATAATGTGTAGTGACCTCATGTTGATTGAACCGCTACACAAACCTATTTTCCTCTACTGTCCAGCTACTTTTGAACCCCACTGTATATAAATAAATATACATACTATTGGGGAAAAATAATGTAGATATATATCTGATCGCAGATAGCTAAGAAGTAAAATCTCCTCCTGATGTCAAATCGGTCGGATTTCACTCCTGGCTGGAAGCAATTAGATATCTAGCCGTAGTGATGGACTGCGAAACAGAACTGTCTGTGAATGACGATATATATATATATATATATATATATATATATATATATTATAAATTATATTTTAGAACATGTACAAATTATATAAAATTTGTACATGTTCTAAAATATAATTTATAATAAATATTCACAGCTCTATATATTATATATCGAGCACTGATTTAAATTCATGTTTTGGACGTTGTAAAATTTTTTCTTCGTTCCTTATTCACTCGGATATATATCTACATATATTTGTCATCCAAGCCTGTTTCGCTGTATCACAGTTTATCAGTGTGGCTAGACACATCCACTTGCTTCTGGCCGGGATCGAGTGTCAGTCGGAGTTGCTACCCGCTAAGCCATTGGCGCGTCGAATCGTAGGCGGGAAATTTTAACATGTTGTATATAAGCAGTGAATACAAAAGTTTCTTCTCTGGTGTTTCTCGTTCCCAGAGATATCAACACACACACACTCTCTCTCTCTCTCTCCTTCTCTCTCTTTCTCTCTCTCTCTCTCTCTCTCTCTCTCTCTATCCTTTCTTTTTCTCTTTTGATTCTTATTATAAATGATTTTTTTTTGGGGGGTTCCGTCTTAATTATATGTGTTGTGGTGCACTGGATATCGGCTAGGAACGAGAAATCGGGGAGCCGAGTTCGAATTCCAGTTGAATTCATTGCATTCATTTACGCGCAAATACGCTTGGGAAAGGTATTAATCCGTCTCTTCCTTCCAGTTATGGGTTAAATAACAGGACGGTTTGGGTTCTATAGCCTTGGTCGGCAACCAGTCTGCCGCAGAAACAATGGCAATCTACTGCGGGATAATCTTCTGCCCAGGCAGTCATGTCTCTTTCGAGACATGATCGATCAAGCGTGTATCGCGTATGGCACATAACTGACTGACTTAATTAAACCTTGTTCGTTGCTCACATGTCACGCCCATGGCATTCATATCCTTATTCTGTAGAACCACACCTTTGTTGCTTCAATTCTTCTCTTCATTCGTGTGTCCAGCATTCACTGCCATATATGAGGATTGAAATGACATTAGAAGTCCCCCCCCCTTTTTTTTTTTGCAAGAGCTAAATCCAAGTTGCCAAAAAAATTGGTTCATTAAATTTGGGAATGCATTATCGCATTGACTGGGCCTTATTATTTTCACGTATGTTGTAATTTTATCTTCGATTATTCAAGTCAAAGGTCAACCGGTATCTAGCCTACACATCCTTAATATGTACACTTTTCACTCCTTCCTTTCATCTTCCCGAACACAATTTTACTCAACTATGAGGTGCCCTTGCGCCTTGAATTTTATGAACAAACATAATAGACAACGAGATAAAATAAAATATTTCTGGCCGGGATCGAAACTCGACCAGTTTGATGTCAGTCGGAATCGCTACCCACTAAGCCATAGATATAAAATAGCACTCATTGATAGATATGAACAGACTTAAACAGAAATAAAAGTAGATAGATAGATAGATAGATAGATAGATAGATAGATAGATAGATCTAAACTTATTAATAAATGGAACTTTGTCTCTGTGTGTCTGTATGTGGGGGAGGGTGTATCCGTTACATATAGACTCTGAAACGGCTGAACCAATATTCTTGAAAATTTACACAGTTGTACTCTAAATTTCTGCGGGTGTTTTTAGCTAGGTTTTGTGTCGAGGTACCGCCGATAAATATCGAAAATAGATAATCGAAAAAATCGGGTTATAGAAGGAGTGGTTTTTTAATCAAATTTGATACACTCATAGACAAAAACATAAGAAATGATATTCAGAAGTATCAAGGTTGCGGTTCTTACAATAGTGCAGAAAATTTGATATCGATACCAGGAAGTCAAAATTTGACTTACATCCATTCATTGTTCTTTCAGTCTACGGTTTCGTTTTAACTGGAAACAACTATTGCTTTTAGTCTTTCTTGCCAACGTCCAAAGAGTCTGAGATACAGGACCATGGATTAGTTTTAAAGCTTTCATTACACCCGAGCAACGCCGAGCTATACTGCTAGTAGATAGATAGATAGATAGATAGATAGATAGATAGATAGATAGATAGATATGATATGAAAGAAACATAAAAGATACATATTAAGAGACATCAGAAAATAGAGATATTAATAGACAAAGCTAGATATGAATAGATAGATAGATAGATAGATAGATATGAACAGACATAGATAGATAGATAGATAGATAGATAGATATGAAGAAACATAAAAGATACATATTAAGAGACATCAGAAAATAGAGATATTAATAGACAAAGCTAGATATGAATAGATAGATAGATAGATAGATAGATATGAACAGACATAGATAGATAGATAGATAGATAGATAGATAGATAGATAGATTTTAGATAGATAGATCTCTAACGAATAAATTAGTAGGTCTGCTATTGGAAAATTCCGTTCAGTGAGTCTTGTTAGTTTCTGTTTTTACGCCACAAACTACCTTGCACATTTATAAGTCTAGAACTTGTCCGTGCATTGAATATTGTTACCACATCAAATCCGCTGTTTCCGCAATTCATCTACAAATTCTGAAATGTTATCGGTTCTGACCTGTCATCTCGGTTTCAAACACTTTCCCAAACGACGTAACGTAGCGTTCATTTGCCTCTTTCATATATATTTCATGGATATTGTTGTGATGACTTTTCTTCTTTGGTATATTGACGGCATATATTTAAGCGCAGTTCTATTTTCCTGTCATTAAAGATTTTTGTCATTTTCTTGCAACGTCAGTCGCCGTTTTCTACCTTTTTGGATCCCGTTTGTATTGCTTTTTTTTCTCTAAATCAATAACGTCTTTTCAGGTTTTATCACTCTCAGTACCTTCTTGCGTCTATGTTTTATACACTGAGGTTCACTCATTACATGACCCTGGAGCAACTCGAAGAAGAGGCTTGCAGTGTAGGAGACACAGTTTGTGAGGATAGGTTGGGGAAGATAACGCTTCATCCTACTCTTGAACAGGTTTAGATTGTAGTGATCGTGGAAAGAACCTCTTATGAGTCTGTTCCACAGATAACGATTGACTCTAGACTTGAACAGGTTAAGATTATAGTGATCGAGGAAACATCCTCTTGGGAGTCTGTTCTACAGATAACGATTGACTCTACACTTGAACTGGTTAAGATTATAGTGATCGGGGGAACATCCTCTTGGGAGTCTGTTCCACAGATAACGACTGACTCTAGACTTGAACAGGTTAAGATTATAGTGATCGAGGAAACATCCTCTTGGGAGTCTGTTCTACAGATAACGATTGACTCTACACTTGAACTGGTGAAGATTGTAGTGATCGGAGAAACATCCTCTTGGGAGTCTGTTCCACAGATAACGACTGACTCTAGACTTGAACAGGTTAAGATTATAGAGATCGGAGGAAACATCCTCTTGGGAGTCTGTTCCACAAATAACGACTGACTCTAGACTTGAACAGGTTAAGATTATAGTGATCGAGGAAACATCCTCTTGGGAGTCTGTTCTACAGATAACGATTGACTCTACACTTGAACTGGTTAAGATTGTAGTGATCAGGGAAAGATCCTCTTGGGAGTCGGTTCCACAAATAACGACTGACTCTAGACTTGAACAGATAAAGATTATAGAGATCGGAGGGAACATCCTCTTGGGAGTCTGTTCTACAGATAACGATTGACTCTAGACTTGAACAGGTTAAGATTATAGAGATCGGAGGAAACATCCTCTTGGGAGTCTGTTCCACAAATAACGATTGACTCTAGACTTGAACAGGTTAAGATTATAGAGATCGGAGGAAACATCCTCTTGGGAGTCTGTTCTACAGATAACGATTGACTCTAGACTTGAACAGGTTAAGATTATAGTGATCGAGGAAACATCCTCTTGGGAGTCTGTTCCACAAATAACGACTGACTCTAGACTTGAACAGGTTAAGATTATAGTGATCGAGGAAACATCCTCTTGGGAGTCTGTTCTACAGATAACGATTGACTCTACACTTGAACTGGTGAAGATTGTAGTGATCGGAGAAACATCCTCTTGGGAGTCTGTTCCACAGATAACGACTGACTCTAGACTTGAACAGGTTAAGATTATAGAGATCGGAGGAAACATCCTCTTGGGAGTCTGTTCCACAAATAACGACTGACTCTAGACTTGAACAGGTTAAGATTATAGTGATCGAGGAAACATCCTCTTGGGAGTCTGTTCTACAGATAACGATTGACTCTACACTTGAACTGGTTAAGATTGTAGTGATCAGGGAAAGATCCTCTTGGGAGTCGGTTCCACAAATAACGACTGACTCTAGACTTGAACAGATAAAGATTATAGAGATCGGAGGGAACATCCTCTTGGGAGTCTGTTCTACAGATAACGATTGACTCTAGACTTGAACAGGTTAAGATTATAGAGATCGGAGGAAACATCCTCTTGGGAGTCTGTTCCACAAATAACGATTGACTCTAGACTTGAACAGGTTAAGATTATAGAGATCGGAGGAAACATCTTCTTGGGAGTCTGTTCCACAGATAACGATTGACTCTAGACTTGAACAGGTTAAGATTATAGAGATCGGAGGAAACATCCTCTTGGGAGTCTGTTCTACAGATAACGATTGACTCTAGACTTGAACAGGTTAAGATTGTAGTGATCAGGGAAAGATGCTCTTGGGAGTCGGTTCCACAGATAACGATTGACTATAGACTTGAACAGGTTAAGATTATAGAGATCGGAGGAAACATCCTCTTGGGAGTCTGTTCCACAAATAACGATTGACTCTAGACTTGAACAGGTTAAGATTATAGAGATCGGAGGAAACATCCTCTTGGGAGTCTGTTCTACAGATAACGATTGACTCTAGACTTGAACAGGTTAAGATTATAGAGATCGGAGGAAACATCCTCTTGGGAGTCTGTTCTACAGGGCATTGGCTTGTGGGATGAAGCTGTTCGAATGGAACTTCGTTCTCAACAATGGAATAAGAAAGAAATGAAGTCGGTTCGCTGCAATGTGCGTAGAATGGCGAGTCTTACCCGTGAACGTTAGAACTCATAAAACCAAACCATGTCGTTTGTTCAAACTTTTTTCATCGAAATAGCGACAGAGTAGTGAGAGGCATGCAACATGTGTGAGAAAATAGGTTAAAAAGTGAAAAATAATTTATCACCCATTTTGTTCTATATCCTTGTTTGGCAGCCAGTCTACCGCAAAAAGTATTGGCAACCTACTACAGGAAAATCTTCTGCCCATTCAGTGATGTCTCTTTCGAGACATGATCGTCTAACCCCGTACCACGTATGACTCTTAACTGGCTGACACTAATATAGGCCTGATCTAAAGGTAGCGAATACCATGAAGAATCAGAAACGTTACAAGGAATCAACCATTTTCCCGGCATCGTTAGCGATGGAACGTATTTCAGTTTAGGTCTGTGTTGAGTTTGAGGCCCAATATTTGCTCAAGGTATGGGTCTTTTCTTGAGGTAAAATACATTCATCGGGACTGATTGTAGTTCTGAGTCCAGTCAATGATGATGGAATGTGCCTAGTTTATTTTTTAAGGTAATGAATGTAACCGGCCTGTTTTTTCTCCCACTGAAATGTTAGAAATATATCGGATGAGAGATCAGCTTCTAATCTTTGAGTTATCTTGACAGAACGATGATAAAAAAAATTTCTTTATATGTGTAAACACAATATAATAAAATGTCGAATGAGGATTGCTTAACCAGAAATATTTTGCCATTCCTTTGACACATTAACTTCAACTACAATAAAGAAAGTGAGAACAGAAGCCATTCAAACTTGCATAAATACTGATAAACTTTATGTCAGATTGTCTTCAATTCCCTTTTACGGGATATTTAACGCGATCATCTTTCTGGAAATCGCGTGAATTACGATAATATCGTTTCGCATGAGAGCACGCTTCTGAATCCAGATCACATGATTATATCTCGTAATATAGTAGACAGATAATAGAATGTATTCGTTCAGTTTTGCCACTAAAAACGATAGCCAGGTAAAGCCCATATCAAATATTTAATAGCGCGCCAAGTGGCAACGGAAAAATATACGATTGTATTTTTTTAATTTTTTTTTTTTTTGTCAGGATCTGATATGTTTAAAAACATTCGTTGTTCGTTAAAGGCGAGAGAGGTTAAAGGATAAAAAAACATTTACAGTAGAAAACAAGCCATTGGATGTTTATTTATTATGGTGTATTTCGAACAAGGCCAAGAAATGTGAGTAGGCAAAATACGGGCTGTTAGGAGCGGGGAGTTGCGAGTACGAAAGGTTACTGAGCAAGCTTGCGAACGAGGTATATATAACTGGGATTAGATAGATAGATAGATAGATAGATAGATAGATAGATAGATATGAATAGACTGAGATAGATAGATAGATAGATAGATAGATAGATAGATAGATAGATAATGAGCAGACTTACATAGCTAGCTAGATAGATTAAAGAGACTGAAATAGATAGATAGATAGATAGATAGATAGATAGATAGATAAGATAGAGCAGACTTACATAGCTAGCTAGATAGATTAAAGAGACTGAAATAGATAGATAGATAGATAGATAGATAGATAGATAGATAATGAGCAGACTTAGATAGATAGATAGATAGATAGATAGATAGATAGATAGATAATAAGAGCAGACTTACATAGCTAGCTAGCTAGCTAGCTAGATAGATAGATAGATTAAAGAGACTGAAATAGATAGATAGATAGATAGATAGATAGATAGATAGATAGATAGAAGATAAATTAAAGAGACTGAAATACTTAGATAAATTAAAGAGACTGAAATAGATAGATAGATAGATAGATAGATAGATAAATTAAAGAGACTGAAATACTTAGATAAATTAAAGAGACTGAAATAGATAGATAGATAGATAGATAGATAGATAGATAGATAGATAGATAGATAATGAGCAGTCTTAAATAGCTAGCTTAAATAGCTTAAATAGATAGATAGATAAAGAGAGCACGTGAGACGGATAGATTTGAAGAGTTTGCTAAGTTTCTGGCACCTGATCAAAGCTCATCAGTTTTAACATATCACGGCAAAATCTGACATTGTTTGACAAACATCCATCTGGTTTCCTTAAAAGTTTTCTAACGAAGCATCAATGTGGGTATAGGGTAAGATATGAACTGAAATAGATAGATAGATAAATAGATAGATAGATAGATAGATAGATAGATAGATAGATACGAGGGTCGGCTGAAAAGCTCAAAACTGATTATGAACACATGATGCCTGATGTATGAAATCTTGCGTGCATTTATTTTTAATTCATTATTATTAACGGTATTGTTTCTTTTCAGATAAACTGACAAATGGCTTTTCAAAGAACAAATTAAATGCAACAAGTAGCGAATTTCTTTACCCCATTTTAACCCAATGTTATCAAGTTTTAGAACATTAAATTTATTTGCAAATCACAAGAATTTTTCTTCCTACCGGGCAATATTTGGAAGGTAATTTTATTGATGAAGCAATATGTTCTCACAACCTATATTTAATAATGGTTTTATATAATGATTTATACCAGTTACTTTTTAAAAGGTTTTATGCTGTCTTCAAATGAGGACACTGGGTTAAAATGGGTTAAAATTGACAAAATTTGGCATGATGGTTTTATCAACTACCTGCAGAAAAAGAGTTCCACACCCAAAGACGTTCATGTTCATATGATTGCTACAGCAGGGCGCTCCAGTTTTACGAAGAGTACGAATGTGGGCAACTGAAAATCGGAAGAGAAGGGAAACTTTTGAAGATATATCCAAGGTCTGGACGCCTTGTATCTGTTACCAACGAGAAAAGAAAAACATTGAGTGTTTTCACCACATGTTGGTGATTAGCTATTAATCAAATAGCAAATACTATTAGCATACACCGTGAGAGAGTTGAGAATTCTCTGTACAATGAATTTGACATGACGAAGGAAGCCGGCCTTTTGGCTGGTAGGCATATGACCAGATCTGACCAGCTATGACTAGTTCTGACCAAATAAGACCAGTTGAGGACCCAGTTAGTGCGCAAGCGGGGGCTGGTTCCCCACGTTAAAAACCGACCTTGTGTCACATCTCACTTTAGTGGGGTAGAATGGTAAATATCATCTCTTCCGACAGCTGATCAAAGGCAATCTGATATTGTGTGAGGAAGATCTAGCTAGTTATCTTGAACCAGCTAGGTTTTTTTCTGACCCAAGCTGAGTACTGGGTTCATCACTTTGAATCAGAGAGAAAAAGACAGTCCAGGCAGTGGAAACACCCTTCCTTATCTGCTCCAAAGTGAGCCACGGTTCTTTAATCAACCGAATTTAGTGATGAAACACACACATAATTTAAAAAGGTCGGTTTCTGTGCGATCACCGAAGTTAAGCAACGTAGGGCTTAGTCAGTACCGCGATGGATGACAGTTTCGGAATACCAAGTGCTGTGCGTTGTGGTGCAGTGGATATAGGCTCGGAACAAGAGATCGGGGAGCCGAGTTCGAATTCCAGTTGAATTCATTGCATTCACTTACGCGCAAATAACCTTGGGAAAGGTATTAATCCGTCTCTTCCTTCCAATTATGGGTTAAATAACAGGACAGATTGGGTTCTATAGCCTTGGTTGGCAACTAGTCTCCCGCAGAAAGCAATGGCAACCTACTGCGGGATAATCTTCTGCCCAGTCAGTCATGTCTCTTTCGAGACATAATCGCCCAAGCGTGTTTCACGTATGGCACTTAACTGACTGACTGAATAGATGGTAACACGGGATTGTTAATCGGTGAGCCGAGTTTCAATAGCAGCTTTCTTCGTTACATTCACCTCGGCGAAATAATGTTCTTCCCCCAGTTATGGGTTAATTAGTAAAACTTGCATGACAAAATCCATAATTATCTCCAAAGTAACATTAATATATAAAATTTCGGACAAATCATTTAGATTTAAGTATTAAGTAACCCATAGACGTTGAGAAGTTCCAAAACAAAAACAACTAAACAACAACAACAACAACAACACACACACACACACACGTATATATATATATAGAGAGAGAGAGAGAGTCAGTCAGACAGTCAGACAGACAGACAGGCAGATTCAGCATATTTTTATTTAATCATATTTTGTTGAATAATACAGACATATTGTATCTAATTATTTTATATTTTACAACCTTCAAGTTGTCTCATTTACTTTATTTTTTTGATATTGCGGTGAAACCCAATTCTTATCAATAGCCAGAAAGTAATTCAGCAAGTTGAAAGGATCAATAAATAAATATATAAACACAGTATGTCAGTATGATTCATCACACACACACACACACACACACACACACACACACACACACACACACACACACACACATGTATATTTAAGCATTTATCTAAACTTATTTATAAATGGAACTTTGTCTGTGTGTGTATGTGTGTGTGTCTGTGTGTGTGTGTCCGTTACCGATAGACTCCGAAACGGCTGAACTGATTTTCTTGAAAATTTCCACAGTTGTACTATAAGCGTCTGCGAGCTTTCTTAGCTAGGTTTTGTGTCGAGGTACCCCCGACAAACATCGAAAATCGATAATCGAAGAAATCGGGTTATAGAAGGAGTGGTCCGATTTTAATCAAATTTGATGCACTCATAGACAGACATAAGAAACGATATTCAGAAGTTTCAAGGTAGCAGTTCTTACAATAGTGCAGAAAATCGATACTATATATATATATATATATATATATATATATAAATGACAATATATATAAATGACAATATATACATATATATATATATATATATATATATATATATATATATATATATATAAATGACAAGATGTTTCTGTGTGTGTCTGTCTATCTGTCTGTATGTGCATTATACAAATCCACAATTTTTATCCGATTCTTACCAAACTTCACACAAATATTCTTTAGTCTGAGTCTAAGCTCCAGGACAATGGATTAGTTTTAAAGCTTTCATTACACCCGAGCAACGCCGGGCTATACTGCTAGTTGTTTAATATAACAGACAATGAATGCTTATGTTCAATCATAGCCTGTTCCAAACATCGTAATTTTGCCTTAATTTCTGGTTAAAATAAAGAAAAAGTTATCCAAGGTTTGTCCAATGTTTTTATTACGTTGGTCCTTAATCTAACCTTTCGGCTCAAATAAGCTACATTCAGAGTGGTTGGATAGACATTAGCACATAGATATTCACCATCAAAAATGATATTCTCATATGTTGACATAGAAGATTGCTAAGCGACGATAACGGCCATGGAATAGAAGACGGAGATCGTAAATTCGTGATGCAGTTCTTTAACGTCATGCCACGTGAGTGATCAAATTAGTAGCAAGAGAACCATATGTCTTGATGCTATGTAATGTGTTGTGACTAGTTTGAAATGTTATTTTATTGAGTGTGGGTTGCTTTGTTTTAATGCATAGAAAATATCTGAAGGTTCCTTTTACTGTGTCTGTGTGAACGTTGTTGTGTTATCGACTATCTGACTAATATATATATATATATATATATATATATATATATATATATATATGGACTTGACCCAAACAGTTGTGAGTTCAGTACCTGGCTACAACATTGGTGAACAAATAATTTAAGAGACTTGAGTTAAAGGGAGGTAATTGAGACAAACGGAAGTGGCAAACCTCATGGAACAAGAACAATATACTCTAGTGATTGAAATAAAGTGATTGATTTAAAATTCCAGTCACCTGAAGAAGTCCGGGGCATACAACAGCTGAAACGTCATGAATATGACAAGAAAGATAATAACAATAGTTCAAACAATGCAAATAATGTCCGTATATATATATATATATATATATATATATATATATATATATATATATATATATATTCTGATCGCGTTTGTTACATAAATTAACTGATAATAGAAATATGCCATATGAAATTACGATTCCATCCGAAACGAAAGAAAGGCAGCCATGTTTATGAGCGGGTGAATCATTTTCCTTCGATATTTGAATGCTTCATAAAATCCCATCAACTCTTTTCGACCTTCCCGCTCCGCCCCACTCCGCCGTTCCTACATGTGATCTACCGGCTTGCCACGGCTTCATTCGTGTCATAGAAACTTGGAAACGCCACACTTCCACCTCGTGAACGACATGCCTCCCATCCCGTGCTCGTAAACATATCGTTAGCACGTAGACTTTTTTTTATTACCTACATTCGACAAGAGGAAAGTAATCGAGATGAAACGAGACGTGTCGAGATTTGACGCGATCAGACGATACTGGCCATAACGTCGTGACCAACCTTATTCCATCTTTTGTGCGTGTGATAGTGACATCATTTGTTTTATTTTGTAACTCTTCTGAAAGGTGATATTTTCACGAATAGAGTCGTAACAATAAATCGTAACGTTTGAAAATGTATACCCCGTTTAATAAAGCTATATGCGTGCAATTTGTAAAGGCTTTTACACATTGTTAGATGGTTTTCCATTCGTTCGTGTCATGGCTCATGTTCCTGAGTCGAGGTTTCATTGGCGTTTATTATTTTATATAACTTTCTCAGTTCTGCTTCATTGATCATCACTTCGTCTCCCAAAGCCGCACATCGTTTTATGTTCCTGTCGATTGGAAAGAGCTGGATGCTTAAAATCGCTTTTGGAAAACTAAAGCTTATTGGGTTTTTTCTTTCTTCTGCTTCATCCGGTTTAGGAATAATTTGTGATATCAAAGATCTTTTTAATCACTATTGCTCAAGAGAAGGACTTTGCCCACTCTAAAAGCCAATGTGACGCGACGGAAACAAATTATACGTATCCATTTCGTTTGCCAGGAAAATGGCTGTTGGGCATTATCAGAAGTCTTTTAAAAAGACATATATATCTTTAAAATATATATATATATATATATATATATATATATATATATATATATATAGATAGATAGATAGATAGATAGATAAAAGAAAAGAAAGATTAGGGTGGTTAAGTTGAAAGTGATCACGATTTCTTTCTTCGAATGGAATATAGGAAACTTATGACTTGGAACGGAAACTGTATAAGTTCCTTAATGTCTCTTTTTGGGTGATCGTCGTGGCTTGATGTAGCTTTTTTTTACAAAATCAATAAAATAAATGCGAATATATACATAGTCATCCGCACAAGATCTGTCTAGCTGTACCACAGATCATCAGTACGGTTAGACTCCGATAGCTTTTAACCCAGGATTGAAACCCGACCGAATTGGCGTCAGTCGGCGATTCTGAGCTATGGCCGCTAGGTAGAAGAAGGAAGACGTTTTAGCATGTATATTATCATTATACACGTCCAATAACTGAGAGTGTTCTAATTCATTGCTGAATGAACGATGCGTAGTTGCTATAGTAGCTCGTGTTTTTCAAAGTCTACCATTCTTCCAATATATATATATATATATATATATATATATATATATACACGCGCGTGCACGCACACACACACACATACATATATAGTATATATATATATATATATATATATATACTCTAGAAAATTATTTAAATAATCTACCATTTCATGGGTAATACATATTTCGCAGCAAATATTTTGGGCTGAAAAAAATATGTATTACTCATGAAATTGTAGAATATCTAAAAGACTTTCTGGATTATATTACTCTGTTAAATTAAAAAAAATAAATTCAACGTTGAGTTCTTTTGAGTTGGTCTCTATCTGATTTTACCCGATTTAAATACCAAATATTCTAAGTTATACATATATATATATATATGCGAGTTTACTTGTTTACTAGCTTAGCTAAGCTAAACCCATTTAGCTGACATCTACTCAGGTACTATGTGTTTTTTCAACACCCACAGACCCCACCTGTAATTTATATTGCAACTAGGATTTTCTAAGAATATCTGCGCGAAAGTGAATTCAGTCAACTCAACTGGAATTCGAACTGTAGTTTCGATTTCTCCTTTCAGTGATCCTATGCTCTACTTGCACATCTCTAATTGGAAAAGAAAGTAATTCTTTAAATTTTTAGTTCGTTTAATAAATATAATCGTGTATCGTTACAATATTAAACGTGAAAGAACAGAAAAATGCCTCTACCCCCTATAGATAATGCAACACACGTATTTGTAGATCATTGAAGTGTAACTTTCCGTCGTTTTTCTGGCTTCTACACACACACACACACACACACACACATATATATATATATATATATGCGTGCTAAAATACGGGTATCCAAGAAAATAATGTTTGAAAGGATCTAACTATCTATCTATCTATCTATCTATCTATCTATCTATCTATCTATCTATCTATCTATCGATCAGAGCTTATTCATTTCTTTCTTTCTTTCTTTCTTTCTTTCTTTATTTCTATCTATCTATCAATCAGAGTCTATTCATATCTATCAGAGCTTATTCATTTCTTTCTTTCTTTCTTTCTTTCTTTATTTCTATCTATCTATCAATCAGAGTCTATTCATATCTATCAGAGCTTATTCATTTCTTTCTTTCTTTCTTTCTTTCTTTCTATCTATCTATCAATCAGAGTCTATTCATATCTATCAGAGCTTATTCATTTCTTTCTTTCTTTCTTTCTTTCTTTCTGTCTTTCTTTCTTTCTATCTATCTATCAATCAGAGTCTATTCATATCTATCTATCTATCTATCTATCTATCTATCTATCTATCTATTAATCAGAGTCTATTCATATCTATCTATCTGTCTGTCTAATCTATCTATCTATCTATCTATCTATCTATCTATCTGCATATATAAGGACGTGACGTCTCTTCTTGAATTCAGAACACCGCAAATTAACGTTTGTTTAGCACGTTGAATGCACGTAAAACATGATTATCCAATGAAAATCAAACAACTCGAAATTAAAAATACCAGAATTTCTTTCCTCTTTTCTCCATCTCTCGTTTTCTGAAAGAGATTTAATAGGTGTGAAACAAGTTAGATTTGTAAACTTTGTTCTATTAATTCTTTATATTGGCTTGTCCGGTAAGTCCATGCCAATTTTTAAGTCAAATTAAAACACAAAACAAAATCATGCCACTAAATATTTATTCAACAAAATATGAATCATTTTGTTGCACAACCTTTTTCCATTTTTTCTTTAATTTAAAGGTTCCGTCTTCCCAGAACTTCGGTGATTTCTCGACAAAGAACTCATTAACGTGTTTATATATATATATATATATATATATATATATATATATATATATATATATATATATAAGCAATTCATCGAGTTTTATTAGACCTCAAGAGAATGCAGAAAGCACTGGATGGCCGTTTCGTCCTATATCTGGGACTAAACAGCAGTGCGCATCCACTACCAGAAATTGAAACCCAGACAGTTTCGTTATTAAGCAAACGTCATACCCTCACGATCTACAAATGTGTGGTGTAATGCAATGAGTCAGGATGCGATTTGCTCAGAGGTTGATGATCGTGTTCAGGGGTGACGCAAATCTATTGGTCTATGGACACAAGTTGTCAATGATGTACCGTACAGGCTTGTGATGGTTTTATGATGGTCTGGTGTGTATTCCAGTGACTTGGTTTGGGGATGCTCGTCTACTTAAACATGACATCTGAGTTCTTAAGAGTCGAACCAGACGATAACATAGAATATTGTTTTGTGTCAAATTTATTGTTTTAGTTTAGAACGCCTAACATGGTGTAATTGCTGAGTCATTCAATAGGCTAAAACATATCTTATTATGTTCCATCACCTCAGAGCAGGCATACGCCCATATCACGTTGAATAAACCGATTCTCGCTCGATCACCGAAGTTAAGCAACGTTGATCCTGGTCAGTACTTAGATAGGCGACCAGGTGCAGTAAGCGTTTACTGACGGATGTGCGTTGTGGTGCAGTGGATATCGGCTCGGAAAGAGAAATCGGTGAGCCGCGTTCAAATTCTAGTTGAATATCCTGCATTCGCTTAAGCACTGGTACCCTTGGGAAAGGTATTAATCCGTCCCTTCCCTCCAGTTATAGGTTAAATAACAGGGTAGAACTTGGGAACCCAGCCCTTAAAAACAAATGCCCAATGAATCTTGATACTCGAAAAGAAAAATGTTTTACTAGACAAAAAACTTGTTGAGAAAAAAAGGTATTACCAGCAATAAATAAATAAAATTTAGTTGGCAATAAATGACCCGCCGAAGTTGATATGCCATAAAACAAAAACAAGCAACCAACCAATCATCCCAGAGCAGAGGGCATTAGAGTGGGATTCTCTGTCACAAGATAGCTGGTCATTGTAGGTGATTTTTGGGCTTCCAACCGTCTTGCATTATGGCTATGTGTTCAGAGTATGTCATTCGTATATTCTGGTTTTGCTCGCCAAATAGGTCCATACAGCTGTGGTTTTAGCTGGATATTGTTTCCAAGAGATGTAAGGTATACCTGTCAATCAGCATACAAGTGTTGGTTCCATCAAGTTTAAACGCAAGCATTTTAATAATAACTGGAATATCTAAACTTATTTAAAAATGGAACTTTGTCTGTGTGTATGTGTGGTGTGTGTGTGTGTGTCCGTTACCTATAGACTCCGAAACTGCTGAACCGATTTTCTTGATAATTAACACAGTTGTACTATAAGCGTCTGTGAGTGTTCTTAACTAGATTTTGTGTCGAGGTACCCCCGATAAATATCGAAAATCGATAATCGAAAAAATCGGGTTATAGAAGGAGTGGTCCGATTTTAATCAAATTTGATACCCTCATAGACAAAGACATAAGAAACGATATTCAGAAGTTTCAAGGTTGTAATTCTTACAACAGTGCAGAAAAGCGATAATATATATATATATATATATATATATATATATATATATATATATATAAGGCAAGATGTTTGTGCATGTGTCCGTTTATCTGCCTGTATGTCTGTATTTTTTCAGCCCTTTTATTTTAGTATTTGCTTCGAGTTTGGCTCTAAGTAGGTATAATTGTAGTTCTTAGTATCAGCAATCATACCATTTACTCAGAGGACTTATTTAGCTTTCAAAATTCAGTTTACGACGAAAAAAACTTATTTGATATCGATACCAGGAAATCAAAATTTGACTTACATCCATTCATTTTTCTTTCAGTCTATGGTTTCGCTTTAACTGGAAACAACTATTGCTTTTTAGTCTTTCCTGCCAAGGTCCAAATAGTCTGAGCTCTAGGACCATGGATTATTTTTAAAGCTTTCATTAAACCCCAGCAAAGCCGGGCTATACTGCTAGTCTTTGATAAAATAACTGAACGTTTTTTTAACCCCTTCTCTGACTCTATGCTGGACTCAGCTAATCTTAAGAAGGAAATTACTGGAAAGTAATTGACACTCACCTAAAGCGAGCTGAATATAAAAATGCTCATCTTACCAATAACAATTCCACCGAACTTCTCTACGGCATATGACTTCATTGAACTTTGTTCTTTTGAATTCATATTTTAATTGGGGTCATCAGGAGAGAATGTGCACCGTTTCGGGGCCTTCCTCTCAACGGTTTCACTTGCACACCGGCCCCCCTCACTGATGTGATGCCCCATTATAACAAAATACATGTGTAGTTATACTTGTTCAAATGTCTAACAGCGAAATTACTTTACGAAAAACGAGAAACGGCAAACCTTGCGTTCAGAGAATGCAACGTGAACCTCATTACGCACTCGCGGTCAATCATATCATGCCGTCATGTTCGCTGAAACACTCCACGGAATGTTTCTTTTCTTCCATATCAACATAGAACTATTTTCAGTGATTTCTATTAGGCGTTTCATACTTTTGGTCCTATTCCGCTCGTTGATTCCAATTTGACCTAGAAATTGGTACAGAGTAGCTGCAACGAAACCCCTTGCTCCAGTTTCCACTGCTCTAACACTTACATTATACCCCTCCTTTATTAGCTCTCATTTTAGATTTTCGTATTTATTATTTTTATAAACGTGGCTTTGTTCCATCCTGCGTTCATATCGTACTGTTAATTCAACCAGGATGATTTTGTAATTCACCCTTGATAGAAGATCAATATCTGGTCGCAGACCTTTACTTGATATTATTTTGGGGTAATCATTACGCTAACCAGGAAGGTCTGCAGATACCTCCCAAATGCCACCAGAACTAATGAGATTTCTTCCGGTTATAGCTTGATATTTGCTTGTTTGCTTAGAACCGCCATACCTTTTGCCCTCTGCAACAAATTCCTGGGTTGAATTAGATGACTCAGCCTTCATATATTTCTTTATAATTCTGACCAACTCATCCAAAACACTATTATGCCTCCATGTATATCTTCCATTGCCAAAGGCTGTTTTACAGGAACTAAAAACATGTTCTAATGTTTGTGGATTTTCCTTACACAGGGGACAAGTTGAATCAGTCTCTTTCTTCCACTTAACAAGATTGTTCTTAGATGGTAGCAGGTCATATGTGGAACGTATTATAAAACTCAATCTGAGTGGGGCCATCTGCCAAATGTCCTTCCAAGTAACAGATTTCTGCAGAGCCTCCTCCCAGTTTGTCCATTGGCCTTGTTGGGATTGTTGAACTCCTTTTACGAGTCTTTTATTATCTTCTTCGTTCCTTACATTTTGGATGACCATGTCTTGGCGCTCTTTACCAGACGTCTTTGACCACCATTGCCTTTCATTTAGTCCTAACCCTTGTTTTCCTGCTTGAGTATATCCGATGACTTCTTTGAAAGTTAGATTGTCTTTAGCACTTGTTATTGTCTTTCTGACCTTCCACTTTCTGCCTGTTTTTAATGTAGGATTTAATACTGTTATTACTGTATCCTTGGAGTCATCCAACATCATTTGAAGTCTAATTAATCCGGATTTATACTTCTCCACAATCGATTTAAACGGTAACTGTAACTTCGCTTGTCTGCAGTACAATGCAATATCAGACAAACCTGGAGGCAAACCCAACCATTTTCGGATATATTTGTTTACTTTTCTTTCCATGGACTCAATTTTACTCATTCCAAATTCGTATACAAGTAGGGGCCATAGTAGCATTGGAATGAGTACATGCTCTAAGCACCATACCTTGTATTTTCCTTTTAGATGACAAAGATCTATCTTATGGAGATCTTCTTGCAATGATCTGGATGTTTCTTTTACTTGGTTGGTATCTTTTAACGATTGATCGTACCACCGACCTAAACTTTTCACTGCTTTTTCTGATACAGTAGGGATTCTTTGACCACCTACTGCAAAATTCATGTTTTTATTCAATTTTCCTTTCTTAAGAGAAAGACTTCTGGACTTGTTTGGTTTAAATTTCATTCTACACCACCTTATTAGGTCGTCTATGAAACTTAATATCTTGTGAGTTGAATCTACTTTGGATGAGAGGATTGTAGTGTCATCCATGAACGCCTTCACTGGCGGCATTTGACACTGTCCACCAAGTTCAACAACGTCGGCCTTGTTGTTTATCGCTTTGAGAATCAGCTGCATTGCTAGAACGAAAAGTATTGGTGACACTGTACATCCCATTGCAATTCCAACCTTAAGTCTATTCCACTTAGTCGTAAAGTCTTTTGTAGTGAAACGCATGAGGAAACCATAAAAATAAGTTCCTATCATCTTAGATATTTCTTCAGGAATATGCGACATTTGTAATGATAAATGTATCATTTGGTGAGGTACTGATCCTTAGGCATTAGCTAAGTCCAACCCAATGACATCCAAATCTTTTCTTTTACTCTTTACTTTTTGAATGGCCTCCCAGATCATGTTTCCATGCTCTAAGCGACCAGCTATTCCTGGAACATCACCCTTCTGTATTGAGGTATCGATATACTCATTATCAAGAAGGTATTTGGTCAACCTCGATGCCAAAACTTCGAAAAATATCTTTCCTTCTTCATTGAGAAGCGAAATTGGCCGAAATTGACTGATGTCCTTGGAATTCTTTTCTTTGGGTATGTACACCCCATCAGCTATCATCCGTGGTTGGCTGATATGGTAATTTTTCCATGCTAACTTTAAGTTAGTATGTAACCATTTAAGAAGTGTAGGACATTTTTTGTATAGAAGAAATGGTATTCCGTTAGGGCCAGGTGTAGATTTATTCCTGCTTTTGTTGATTATGCGCTTTATTTCTTCACTTGTGGGTGGTTTCATGTCGAACTTTGCTTTAGAAACGGCTGGCCAAAATAAATTATTATGATCTAGAGGAATATGTCGTTTAGGATCAGAGTACATATCTCTTAAATGCTCCTCTAGAATACTTTTCTCTATTTTAAGCATACCTGATCTTGGTTTATCAAATATGTTCTTTGCATATTTGTAAGGTTCCTGGAAGAAACGCTTTTGGCCTTTCCTCTGTTTCACTCGTCTCTTCCTTAGATTTTCCGCTCTGCTAAGAGCGTTATGTTTCTCTTTAAGGTCTGCCAGATTTTAAACAAACCTTCTTTCTCGTCAAAATTTGCGAAACGGATTTGCCGTTTTAGATTTCTTTTTTTATTTCTCAAATTCTGCATTAACTTTTGACGTCTGTTCTTTTTGGGTGGTGGCTTATCATTTTCCTCTTTCACGCCGTAGTCTTCCTTACAAACCCTGTAGATTATTTTACTGATTTTGTTTAAACGTTCTTGATTTTTCTTTCTTCCCAGTTCGTTACGTAATGTTTTGCTAATGATGTTGTCTAGCATACACCACGCTTCCGAGTCGGACGCTGGTGGAAATTTGATTCTTGGCAGTTTGAGTTGCGTCCCATCCTTTAATTCAACAGCTTAGATATCCTCAGCACTGGGGTAGGCATCCTGGCCTTGGTTTTCCGACGTTTTATCTGCATTGACAGAGCGCTGCTCCTGAACCATTTTCAGGGAAGCACAACCCATTTTTGTAAGGTGAATCTTCGCTCCCTTTTGGGACCTTAATTCCCGACCACAAATACATGGGAAGTCCGTACACTTTTCTAAATTCATAGATTGTTTTTCGGTCCGGGATCGTTGCCGATTAATCTGTTTGGATCCATCCTCCTCCCTCCATTTCGGTGAATCCTGAGGACATTTCCTTTTAGTTTCCTTTGTAGCGTTTGTTTAATGAACTCTGGGATGCTGACCCGGTGAGATCATTTGGTCTTTCCCAGCGTCCCCTGTCTTTCCAGGTGTCTGCTAGTCTGTTCCTAACTGCCATTCAGTCTATTCCTGAAAGCCATGAGTTTGAAGAAGGAAATTACTGTTGTTGGCTTTCAGAAAAAATGTTCATAAGATTAATTGAAAATATTAAAATATTTATATTGTTATATATTATGAAATATTAACTGATAATTATTATTAAATAGTATTTTATGAAATATTAACTGAAAATATTAAACATTTTAAAAAATTCTTATGAATATTTACTAACATTTTTACTAATAGCCAACAATATTTCTTTTTTCTTGTCTTCTTTATTTTCATAATTTTATAATTAATCTCCAAATAAATATACTGTCTACCGAATTTTTACCACCCTCAATTCCCAGGCCGATTCAGCATTATATAATCGCGCCAAAGAAAATGGATTCGGCGCGTCCAATGGCTCTTCAGATGAAAGTGACTCTGGTCTCGCTCCTGACGCCTCCAAAGAAATGGAAACTGCCTTTACCCACAAAAGCTACGACGAAGAATTAAATGACCCACCCTAAGCTGATGCAAAATATATTTGTGAGAAGAAAACAAGTCGCGACACTAAACCAATTCAGTATAATAAGTCGGTAAACGTGCAAACAAAATGTTTCTGTCTTTTAATTCTTTGTTTTTTTTTTTTAATACTCTCTCACCAACGTGACGTGGCCTCCCTCTGTCTTTTCTACAAATATGTTTATGGCAATTATTCTACTGAGCTTTTTTCTTTGCGACTCGTCTGCACGAGATTAAACATGTTACTCTCATTAGCAACTAGGTTCCATCATTTTACTGTCGAACTAGCTAGATGCAACCCAACTTCTACTTCAACTTTTTTCTTTTCTCGTACTTCCCGCCTGTAGAAGTTCCTTCCATTTCCTAGCTTCCCTGATGACTATAATCTTCAAAAATGTTTTTTGTCTTCTTAAATCCCTTCATCTTCTGTTATTTCCTCAATCCTTTTTTCCGTCTTATCTTTCACTTTCATTCACTGTAACTCGCTAGTGTTTCGAAAATTTATATATATATATATATATATATATATATAAAATTAATATATTTATATGTATATATATATATATATATACTCTAGAAAAACTTTTCAATATTCTACAATTTCAGGGGTAATATGTATTTCGCAGGCAAACCTGCTCGTCAGACCCAAATGATACAACAGTTAATATTCAAATTAATCCAGAAAAGAATCACATACACACACTCACGTGCCCATAACGAGGATAGACATTTGTAACGGTAATCTACAAAAACATTTCCTCGCTCATTCAAAAAATACCAAAGAAAGAAAAAGAAAAATATGGAACATTAATAAACGGAAAGTAGAAAAAGAAAAAGGAAAGGAAAAGAGAACGACCAGTATAAAGAGAAAGGAAGTTAATATATATACATATAAAGATATATATATATATATATATATATATATATATATATATATATATATATATATATATATATATATATAGATAGATAGATAGATAGATAGATAGATATGGGTTAAATAAAAAGGGTAGGACTTAAAAGATATATATATATATATATATATGTGTGTGTGTGTGTGTGTGTGTGTGTGTGTGTGTGTGTGTGTGTGTAAAGATATATGCAAGTCATCAGTGTATGAATTCTTTGGGATTCATACATTGATGTCTTCAAGGAGATATGGCCTAGTGGATAAAAGCATTGGTTAATTGAGCCAGAGAATTGTGAGTCCAATACCTGGCTTCAACAGTGGTGAATTAATAACTCAGAGAGTTTAGTTAAGTGAGATAACTAAGACATCCGGAGGAGGCATGCCTCATGGAACTAGAACAATATACTCCAGTAGTCAAAATAAAAGGTTCGATTCGAATCCCATCTCAAAAGTATAGACAAATAAATGGTTCATTAAAATTTCCTATTACCTGAAGAAGGCTGCAGGGCACAAAAGCCAGAACGTTGTGAATATGGTAGTAAAGATAAGGAAAGCGTGTAAATAATGTAAATACTATCATATCTCAGAAGTATAGACAAATAAATGGTCCCTTTCAAAATTCCAATCACCTGAAGAAAACCGGAGCGTACAACAACCGGAACGTCGTGAATATGGCAGTATAAATGAGGACAACAGTTCGAACAACGTAAGTAATGTAAATACTATCACATCTCAGAACTATAGACTCAACTCTTATGCATCTTTTGATTTCTGTTTCATATTTTCAGTCACTTGTTATTAAGTTGTCCGAAATATTCGTTCACACTTGCAAAAAATTGAAATTTTTCTCGCAAAAACAACAAAAATTATTGCTCAAAATAAAGACCATCATATTCCAAGACTTTCTGCCATCGATCTGCAAGCTTTCGGATCTGGTCAAAGTACCATTCAGCTGGCTTCGAATCAAAGAATTCTTGACATGCTTCCTCAACTTCATCAAACGAGTCGAATCGGCGGCCCTTCAGAAAGTGTTGCATTGAGCGGAAAAGGCCGTAATCTGATGGAGCACAGTCAGGACTGTAGGCTGGATATGGCAGAACCTCAACGCTGTCTAGCTCTTCAAAATTGTCTTTGATTTTCCTGGCGGTGTGTGATTGTCCTTTTACATCAAAACGCGCTTTCGGTTAATCAGAGCAGGGTACTTTTTCTTCAACTTTTCGTAGACCCGCTCAAGTTGCTGACAGTAAAGTTTGGCACTGATGGCACGACCATTAGGAACCAACTCAAAATGCACGATTCCTTCAAAATTCCACCAAATGCACAACATGACTTTCTTGCAGAATCGATCTTGTTTTGGAACAGACGGTGTCTCTTGCCCTTTCTGAACCCATCGCTTGTCTCGATATTGCTGGACCAGATAGACCCATTTCGCAAGTGTTTACGAACTTTTGGGACAACCTAATATTATACTAAGAAGGTTATTCATTTTTTCTAATTGCTTGACCTTGACCTGTCCAATACGTTACTCAAGGCTTGAAATGCGTTTTTTTTGTTTGTTTTTTTTTTTTCGCTAATATCCACGCGCTATCTCTTCTGAAAAATCATGTTTATTTTTTGAATTTATTTCTCGAGTGAGGATATATTCGTCGAAACTGATGTTTAATCTCTGTTCGCCTGTTTTGTCCAGAGTACTATCAGCAATAATCGACGGGACCCCATCTCGGTCGCTTCAAGATTTTTTTTCATCTGTCGATTTACTGTCACATCAGATATTAAGTATTAAAAGATGTGCAATGTTGTACGAATCTTGAAGCAAATTAAGCGATGATGTCTCAGAAAGCAGTGCACTTTCTAGATATTTAAACTGCTTTATGTTTTAATTAAAGCAGTGATTTTTAAAAAAATCAAAGTTATGAACAGCTTCATAACAATAAACAAATAGTATTTTCAGTTTATGTTTTGCTTCTTTGCATTTATCTGCCGATATGTATACAGTTATCGGTAAACTGTGGTCTGGAGATTCTTAGAAAAAGTATTTTGTGCGCATGCGTGCGTAGAAATAAAAGTCTGTGCGTCCGAGGCATTATATAAATGTTCATTAATGCACTAAAACGATAAAATGAAGCAAATAAATAAATCAGAGCAGTAAATCTTGGTGTCCATACGATATTAAAATCTAATAACGGGCGGTCTATAGCTGACCGCCAATAATTGGCTGAAGCGGAAACGGAAGTAACATCCGGAAGTACTGCTTCGGCCAAACTTTGGCCATGGTCCCTTTGTTTCACTCTGGCTGGGCTTTTTGCATTAGGTACAAGTTTCCGGTCACATGGTTATCTCTCTGGTCACAGGCAAAAAGAAAAAAAAGAAAAAAAAGAAAAAAGAAACAAGAACTGGGCTTGCTTTCGCCACGATTTTGCAGCCTGCTACTTAAGTCCTTAATGACACGCTAGAAACCGCGTTAACAAGGCAAGAGTTTTTATTTCGTCGTGCGCGCGAAATCTGTCCTGGATACTGGCAGGCACGAACGTTAGTTAGCACGCACCACTCTGCATGTGTTGCTGTTGGCAAAGCGAGGCAAATTAAAGAACGTGTGGCAGTCGACATGAAACCGCGACACACAGAGCCGGAAACACACCCGCGTATTGCGAGATATCTAACGAAAAACGCAGATATACTTTAATACAAGCAAAGATACCGAGAAAGGCACGTAGTTGGTTGGAAAGGGCAGAACACACAATGGCATGATCTATGTTTGACATTAGAAAAACATGAACGGCAAATGGCCATTGAAAGACAAACATGTTTATTGACGAAGAATTAAAACGTGTATTTAGACACCTTCAATTAACCTTACCTTCAGTCAGTTAAGTGCCATACGTGATACACGCTTGGGTGATCATGACTCGAAAGAGACATGACTGACTGGGCAGAAGATTGTCCCGCAGTAGGTTGCCATTGCTTTCTGCGGTAGACTGGTTGCCGACCAAGGCTATAGAACCCAATCTGTCCTGCTATTTAACCCATAACTGGAAGGAAGAGACGGATTAATACCTTTCCCAAGGGTATTTGCGCGTAAGTGAATACAATGGATTCAACTGGAATTTGAACTCGGCTCCCCGGTTTCTCGTTCCGAGCCGATATCCACTGTACCACAACATTACCTTAAAGGTAAGAAAATAAGAACTAGTAACAGGGAAGGTATATTGCACCAATCTTTCAAATATGCACAATAATATCAACATTTTACTACCGACTGTTGTGGCTTAACTTAGGCGTCTGTATATGACGTGCATCCACTTACGCACAAATACTTTTGGGAAAGGTCTTAATCTCTCTTTTCTCCCACCGTATATGGGTTAAATAGCAGGGCATATTGGGTTCTAAAGTCTTGGTTTGCAACCAGTTTACTGCACAAGGTAATAGCAACCTACTGTGAGAAAATTGTCTGCTTTGTGAGTCATGCCTTGAAAGAGACATAATCTCCCAAACGTGTATCATGTATATGTGTTCCATGTATGGCACTTTACTGACATGCTATAAAGATATTGAATAAAATTGAAAAAAAGATAGTTCAACGGCGATATCGTCCGTCCATTGAATCTTGTTGCCATATCTGTTGGTGTAACCTTGGTGTACACCTCGAGAATCGGGACAAAACCCAAACAAGGATCTGTAATGTAATCGACTTCAGTAACTATCACAACAACGTGGCGTGACATCTTACTGTCTTTTTTACAACTGCTCTGAAGAGCTTTCTTTCTTGGTATCCCGTCTTCACGGATTTATACGTGCAAGTAGATTGGCAACTATTCAGCTATCCCAAAAGTTCGTAAACACTTGCAAAAAATTGAAGTTTTACTCGCCAAGTAATCTAAGGTTACCAGAAAACATTATCAAAAAATAGAAATTTTACTCACAAAAACAACAAAAATTATTGCTCAAAATAAAGACCATCATTTTCCAAGACTTTCTGCCATCAATCTGCAAGCTTTCGGATCTGGTCAAAGTACCATTCAAAGAATTCTTGACACGCTTACTCGATTTCACAAAACGAGTCGAATCAGCGGCCCTTCAGGAATTGTTACATTGAGCGGAAAAGGCCGTAATCTGATGGAGCACAGTCAGGACTGTAGGCTGGATGTGGCAGAAATTTAACGTCGTCCAGCTCTTCAAACCTTGTTGCATTGTCATGCTGCATCAAAACGCGCTTTCGGTTGATCAGAGCCGGGTAATTTTGCTTCAACTTTTCGTTCGGCACTGATGGCACGACCATTCGGAACCAACTTAAAATGCACGATTCCTTCAAAGTTTTACCAAATGTACAACATGACTTTTTTGCCGAATCGATCTTGTTTTGGAACCGACGGTGTCTCATGCCCTTTCTGAACCCACCGCTTGTCTCGATTGTGCTGGACTAGATAGACCCATTTCGCAAGTGTTTACGAACTTTTGGGACAACTTAATAGATTCCACCATTTTAATGTTGTACTAGCTAGATGCAACCTTCACTTCTATTCCAACGGTTCATTTTTTTGCATTTATCACCTTTGGAACTCTGGCTTTCTTTCCGTTTACTAGCTTTGATGACTACAATCTCCAAAAGATTAAATGCTTGAATGCCTCTTATATTTTGGATAATTTTAGCGTTCTAATGAACGCTAAGCAATTTGTCAACCGTTATATTTGAAGCAGAAAAAAAAAAGTAATTTTTAGCAACAAATTTTTGCGGTTATTTTTTGTTACCATAACTCACACCTCTGAATTTGATCTCGGAAAGAGATTGAAAGTACTTGGGTACCTTGAGAAATGAATGATAATAACTTCTGTCAACGTTACAGCTCATTTCTGACATCTTTCAATGATAATACGCGAAGGATTATCCGTGAGTATGAACGGATTATATTAAAAATAAGCATACACAATGTTTGCAATTTATTTAATCTGACATGTCTAAAAGAATATTTGCTGCCTAAATACACAAATTTTAATATATATATATATATATATATATATATATATATATCTGTGTGTGTGTGTGTGTGTGTGTGTGTGTGTGTGTGTCCAGTCCCATAGGTTATAATGTATTTTTTGTCTTGAGATAGTCAATTGCAGTTACATACTAATATATATGTTGTCATCATCTTAGGCTGGATAGTGATATAAATATTTAACCATCATTTTTGACGCCACGGGCTTTTTCGTGTGTATATATATATACATATTAGCACGATAGCCCGGCATTGCTTGGGTGTAATGAAAGCTTTAAAACTAATCCATGGTCCTGGAGCTCAGACTCTTTGGACGTTGGCACGAAAGACTAAAAAGCAATAGTTGCTTCCAGTTAAACCGAAACCATAAACTGAAAGAAAAATGAGTGGATATAAGTTAAACTTTGATTTCCTGGTATCGATATCAAATAAGTTTTTTTCGTCGTAAACTGAATTTTGAAGGCTAAATAAGTCCTCTGAGTAAATGGTATAATGGCTGAGACTAAGAACTACAATCAAAGCAAAAACTAAAATAAAAGGACTGAAAAACTACAGACATACAGGCAGATAAACAGGCACACACACAAACACCTTGCCTTTTATATATATATATATATATATATATATATATCGATTTATATATATATATATATATATATATATATATATATATATATATTATCGATTTTAAGCACTGCAACCTTGAAACTTCTGAATATCGTTTCTTCGAGTACCGCGACACAAAACCTAGCTAAGAACACTTGCAGACGCTTATAGTAAAACTGTGTAAATTTTCAAGAAAATCTGTTCGGCCATTTCGGAGTCTATAGGTAACGGACACAGACACACACATACACACACACACAGACAAAATTCCATTTATAAATATGTTTAGATATATATTTTTTTATAAGCGTTTTACCCCGAGCAAGGCATTTCACTGCCACTGCTGCGCAGGGGGCTACATAAAGTGTAGAAAGGATTGTTAAATATAGGAAATGTCAGAGGGTGGGTGATAGGCGGGTAATGATACCGAGAATGGGGGTTGGGTAAATGAGAGTGTTGGGAGAATAATTGGAAGTTATTGTGATAGGAGGTGTCTATCGACCCTACATTTAAACACCTGGATATTGTAGCTGTCGGGAAAGCAGACATGTGGAAGGGAATTCCACAGGCGGGAAGCGCGATAAAAGAAGCTGTTGGATTAGAAATTACGGTTACATCTTATCTGTTTAACTGTAAAAGGGTGGGACCTTGTTGTTAATCTAGTATCTCGTGTAAATTCGTGTTTAAGCGGCACCAATGATCTAAGTTCATCAGAGCAGAAGCCATGAAAGTACTTGTAGAAGAGGCACAGGGAAGCCACATCACGCCGGTGAGAGAGTGGTTGCAGCCGGTCTGCCAAGTCAGTATCAACCACGTTACAGATTCTCCTTTGTATTTTGTCAAGAAGCTCAAGGAGAGTAGCAGGGGCACCCGACCAGATGTGGCAGCAGTGTTCAATACATGGGCGGATGGTAGATTTGTATATGTGCAGGATAGATTCAGGCGGGAAAAACTTCCGGGCCTTGCACAGAGAGCCAACTTTCATATGAGAATAATAATATGCTTATATTCCGCAAAAAATGAAACAAAAGATTAAGAAATCAGTGAACTTAAAATGCCTATTTTCCAGAAAAAAATGTTTTAAGAAAAGAATTTGCAAGATTCAACCGAAAGCTACACTAACTGTTAATTATAAGAAAATGGCTAGTATTACTCTTACCGATACACATTAGAAAAACAGATAATAGATCTCAATCCAAGCATGATGACCAAGAAATAATCCAAAGTGGAACTCGATTAGCACTGATTATTCAGTCACTGAATGCCAAATGTTTCCTTATAAGGAAACAGATAAAATTTTAATCACCAGTAGAAGTGATGAGAAAATTTGCTGCACATGAATGCGGGCACACTGGCCAAAATTTAAAGAAAATCATAACTCGAGTAGACCTGGCTACTCTCTCAATTAATGCCAAATGTTTCCTCATGAGGAAACGGCTAACATTTTTATCCCCGCTAGAGATGATAAGAACAGATACTACACTTACTTCCGATAGCCAGAACCTGGGGAAAAGTATGACTCAAGTGGCACTGACTGCATCTACCTACCTTTTTGGTGCAATGTGATTGTTAATACAATCTGCCAGGGGCAGATTGTATTAACAACCTCACAACCTCAACCTCACAACCTCAGTTTTGCGTGGGGATCCCGATGTGTGCATCCAGACCAGATCCAAAAATAGCCAAGCCTCCGCAACCGTCACTTCGCTGGACATCGCACCCTGTAAACTAAATCCCCGATCAAAATTCGAGAAAGACAAAGTTTACGTAAAGAGAAAACAGATATACGGATAATAAGTAATAAAACCGATAAGAAAAGCGACTATATATATATATATATATATATGATCTAATAGATGCCGTGTCCCTTTAGGACGTATGCGATCATGGCACTCTGCAGTTGGATTTGAACCTTTGACAAGATTCCTCCCATTCATTGCTGCAAACATTCGTTTAAGTTCATCACGTACATGGCCCGTTGGGATCCTTTATCACTAGTAGCCTCGATATGTCCTGCAAGTGTCAAGTTCTCTAAGCCTTTCTTCCTCATTATGCAACCAAGAAGTTTCAGCTGGTGCTTTCTGATTCTGTATATAACAGCCTTTTTTGTTTATATTATCCTTAAAGCTAAGGATCCCCCTCTTCAGTGTAACTGCCGGATACAGCTGTTCCCCAAGACCAGGGACCTTCTTAAAAATTTAGTTGAACACTGCCTGAACGCAAATACACAGCAAAGTTTCGCTTTCTCCGAGGACAGAAACACAGTTGAATTTTAAAATGTAGCTCGTCCACCGAAAGACTGATGCTAAACAATGATTCTCGCACAATGGCCATAGATTGGACAAAAGTGTAATTCTTGTAGCAAGTTCTGATCGGTCAATGATTGCCGAATGTTTTCTCATAAGGAAACGGCTAATATTATCATTACAATTAGAGATGAAGAGTACAGATACTACACTTTTATTCCTGTCAGGTGGTCAGAGAGTGAAGAAAAGTTTAGCTAGAGAAGCACTGTTGTTCAACCAATGAATCGTGAATTTTTTTGTGTGTGAATACGACTAATGTCACCAAAAGGATGTGCGTTGTGGTGCAGTGGATATCGGCTCGGAACGAGAAATCGGAAAGCCGAGTTCGAATTCCAGTTGCATTCATTGCATTCACTTACGCTCAAGTACTCTTCGGAAAGGTATTAATCTGTCCCTTCCTTCCACCTATGGGTTAAATAACAAGACAGATTGAGTTCTCTAGCCTTGCCTGGAAATCAGTCTACCGCAGAAAGTAATGGCAACCTACTACGGGATAATCTTCTGCCCAGTCAGTCATGTCTCGAAAGAGACATGATCGCCCAAGCGTGTAACACGTATGACACTTAACTGACGGTCAGCAAAACCATTTTCATTAGAATTCCCCGCTAGGATGTGGTAGAAATTTAGCATTTCAGTAGGGAGGGGTATCTAATAGTTTTTTCTTATTTTTTATTTACAGAATGTTTTTATTGAATTACAATGAATTTTCATTCTATTGAACTATGCTTCGGTTTATCTATTTGATAATAAGTTATGAATTAAAACAAATTACTTTACATGTATTTGCTTATAAAAAACAATATTATCTATCGCTATTAAATTTGTAAAACTCCTATATAAAAAATGACCATTGTAAATATATACATACTAATATGGAAAAGAACGAAAATTTTTGGTAACATATACGTATTATTTGGAATGCATCTTTTGAGTCGAAGAGTCTTGTAAAAGACATTCTGACTTAGAGGAAAAAGAGTGCATTGGGGAAAATAAGGTTGAGAACAACTGCGTGGGTTATTTAATGAAAAAAAGGTGGGGCTTTTTTTTGTATTTTTTTATTGTTTGGTTATTGTGAGGAGGTTGATTTAATCAGATTTTCACGAATGTTTATTTCTTTTATTGATTTTTATTTTAGAAAACTGAAAATGTCTTCTAGTTTTGTATTCAAAAATGTTTTGCTGAGATTAATTTTTTCTTTCAAAAATGTGTTATAGTAATAATTTTTTCTTCAAAAACGTATTGTTGGTAATATTTTTCCTTCAAAAATGTATATTTTTCTATAAAAGTCTATTTTTATGGATATATTTCTATAAAAAAAGTGTACTTTTATACTTTCATAGTGTTTTGACCCCAGTTTGGGAGTTAACTATTTGCCCATAGCTGGAACCCTAACAGATGCTACCACTCCGGGTCAGCGTGGACTTGGAAACAGCAGCAGTTAAGAGGTGGTTTCAATCTTCACAACGTCCTAATAAGAGGGCTTGCTGCTGGATGCATTTTACCGTCATGCCCAGGACCACAACTGCATTAAACAGAAAATGTTTAAGTGATTCTCATTCGGGGCCAACAGTTTTATTGAAAATTTATAATGTGTTGTCGTTGAGGCTTGAATAAACTGACTAATTCCCATGCAAAAGAAGGCATGAGAAAGGAGGGCATGGAAAATATGAAACTCACAGGAAATATTGACAAAATAGAGAAAGAAAAACATTGCATTACGTACATAATGGTCTTGTACAAATAAATGACAAAATAGAGATTAGCAAAAGTTTACTAAGGGCTACAAAGAAAAGGGTATGCTAGACAATCATCCAAAAAATTCAACAGAAAAATATTTCTACACAATGAGGCTATGGACGGAACGCGTGAGCAAAGACGCTTTGACGAAAATATAAACAAAAAAGGCAGATATCCTCAGAAACAGAAAGCAAATGCTGAAACTTCTTGGACAAATAAGGAGGGAGGAAAGAGTGGAGAACTTGAAACTTGGAGGACATATCGACGTTCCCGATGATAAGGGATCCCAAGGGGTCACTTACGTGATGAACTTATACTAATGCTTGCGGTAATCGATGGGAGGAATCTTGTCAAAGGTTCAAGCCCACCTACAGAGTGCAATGATCGTATACGTCCTAAAGGGACACGGCGTCTATTAGATCATATAAGCACGCACGCACACACACACACACACACACACACACACCACACACACAGATATATATATATATATATATATATATATATATATATATATATATATCATATTCGCTTTTCGTATCTGTTTTATTACTTATTATCCGTTTATCCCTTTGTCTTTACGTAATTTTTGTTTTTCCCTAATTTTTGTTTTTCCCTAATTTTTGTTTTCCCCTAATTTTGTTCGTGGAATTAGTTTACAGGGTGTGATGGCTAAATTGTCGCAATTTTATTATTTCAATTTCACGTTGTCTGTTTTTGATTTTGTCGTTTGCACAGTATAGTAGGGTCAGTTGGGAACCCCCTCTGAGTGAAAAAGAACAATAACGCAGTTCACTCTGCCATAAATTTCGAACAGCATGCTGTACCGCTTGGCATTCGCACCGGGAGTTCCAGTACGAACATTTCAGAAAGTTTGAGTGTCAATCCGAGGAAAGTGCAGAGGATTCAGAAAGAGCCCGGATGTACCTAATAGTGATTAAGAAGGTCCTCACTCTGATCCTTTCTGATAAGAAAAGAACTCGTTGGTGAGGGCCCCACACTCAACACGGCGTGTCTTGAAGAAGTAGTGCAGGAAAACCCAGTCATGGCTGTCAGACAATATCTGCGACCATATAATCCCTTAAATCTGGCCACCTATCTCCCCAGGCTGTAACCCCCTTGATTATTATGCGATTTGGGCGAGAGATCAACAAACTCTTTGTAACACCAAAGACGAATAGAGAACGGGGATTATGGCAACATTTCTCAACTTAAACAAAGAGACAGTTCAGAGAAGCTGCACGAGATCCCGAAGTCTGAAAGCCGTGGTTGAAGCTAATATCAATATTATTAAATTAATTTATTCTTTAGTATTTTAAGCTATTTTCATAAATTTTGATAAATATATCTGTTAAAGCGAGATATCAGTGCTATTTTCATTTTAGCATTACTTAGACGAGAATTCCTCCATCACACCTTGTATTTGCAGTATCATTAGAAAACACATATTATTCTTATATTTACTTAATGGTCATAGACCATTATGTGTCTCTACAATCGTCATTCAATTGTAGCCTTTAGCAATGTTTGTCTAACTACTCTTCCTTCTGCCCATTTACACAAATTTGTTAGATAGGCAACCCGTTGTTTCTTTTTGTCCCTCTTGCTCTCAATATCGCTTGTCTGCGTCAACGTTTCCATGCATTCTTCCCTCATTATATGTCGCAGAAGTTTCCACCGTCTCCTTCTAATTCTAAATATAAGCGTCCATTGTATTCCAAGCATCCATCTGTAGAACCACCTCTCTATTGTTTCAAGTTTTCTGTTGATCTGGAGAAATTGTCCAGCATTCACTACCATTGCACTAAAAAATAAATAGATAATTGATAACTGGCTGGTTGAGACAATAATGAATTCATGTTTGCAAAATTTATGCGAAAGATGACAAAACACAAATACTTTCAAAACTCGCAGTATCCATCACTCAATTTTGGGGTTATTATTTTTAGAAAATTTTCTAGTTTTGTTCATTTCTTATTTATTTACTATCAGTATAGCCCGGCGTTGCTCGGGTGTAAAGAAAGCTTTAAAACTATATATATACATATTAGCAGTATAGCCCGGCATTGCTCGGGTGTAATGAAAGCTTTCAAACTAATCCATGGGCCTGGAGCTCAGACTCTTTGGACGTTGGCATAAAGGCTAAAAGCAATAGTTGTTTCCTGTTAAAGCGACACCGTAGACTGAAAGAAACATGAATGTCAAATTTGATTTCCTGGTAACGATATCAAATAAGACTTTTTCTTCGTAAACTGAATTTTGAAGGCTAAATAAGTCTTCTTAGTAAATGGTATCATGGCTGAGACTAAGAACTACAATTATACCTACTTAGAGCCAAACCCGAAGCAAATACTAAAATAAAAGGGCTGAAAAAATCCCCAAAAAACAGAGATACAGGCAGATAAACAGACACACACCCAAACATATTGCCTTATATATATATATATATATATATATATATATATATCATCGATTTTCTTCACTACTGTAAGAACTACAACCTTGAAACTTCTGAATATCGTTTCTTAAATCTTTGTCTATGAGCGTATCAAATTTGATTAAAATCGGACCAATCCTTCTATAACCCGACTTTTTCGATTATGGATTTTCGATATTTATCGGGTAAAACTCGACACAAAGCCTAGCTAAGAACACTTGCAGACGCTTATAGTTCAACTGTGTAATTTTTCAAGAAAATCGGTTCAGCCGTTTCGGAGTCTATAGGTAACGGACACACACACACACACACACACACAGACACACGCACACAGACACACACACAGACAAAGTTCATTTTATATATAAGTTTAGATTGTTGTTTAAATTAAAGCACGACATGAACTAAACGTTTGTAATACATTATTTTTCTATACTTCTGAGAAGAGATAATATTTACATTATTTACACTGTTCGGACTGTAGCCCTCATCTTTATTGGAATATTTGTGACCATTCTGCGGGTGGACACACCAACTTTCTTCAGGTGCTAGAAATTTCGAACCGAGCCCTTTATTTCGATCACTGGGGTACATCCTTCTCATTCCAAGTGCGAAGCCGCTTCTGTTGGCTATATATTTATCTCCCTTTAACTCAACTCTCTAAGTTATTTGTTCACCACTGTTGAAACCAGGTACTGAACACAAACTCTTTGGGTTATGTAACAAAAACGCTTATATTTATTGGGCTATGTGTCCTTGAACATAGTACATGTCAAAAATAATTAAGCTTGTGTATGGAATCGTCACTTTTGCCTATGATCAAAGTGTTACTTCTTGACACTTGTCTCAGATCTGTGTAATATCGGCACACACAGGACAACAATCAACAACCTATCTGTTTATTTCCAAAGGTCAACTCACTAGCGCGTCTCCCAGAGCAATATACTGCACCTCCTCGGCCTTACCCTATCTTCCTACCTCAAGTGGAATCATTACATTGAGTCAATAGCTAAATCCATTTCTAAGAAGGTTGGGTCATTTTGTCGGGCCAGGAGTTTTTTCCGCATGAATCAATCTTGCACATATACAAATCAACCATCCGTCCGTGCATAGAATTTTGCTGTCATGTATGGTCAGGCACCTCCGCTGTTCATCTCAATGTTCTCGGCAGGCTCCAAAGGATAATCAGTAATGTGATAGGTCTCGACTTGGCGGCTCGACTCCAGCTATTTTCTCACCGGCGGGATGTGGTTTCCCTCTGTCTGTTCTATAAATATTTTCATGGCTTCTGCTCCGACGAACTTAAGTCACTAGTGCCCCATGCCACAAGAATTTATCGTGCAACCAGACTGGCAACAAGGTCCAACCCTATTACAGTTAGATCAACCAAATGCAGCCGACAATTTCATTCCATCAGCTTCTTTTCTCACACTTCCCGATGTTACTTGATATCAGTCCTGCTATATGGTAAGGAATGCTGGACAATCCCTTCACAGATGAAGAAGTGCGCTGAGGTAGAAGAAATGTGCTTCTACAGGCTAAAGATACCATGGAACAAGCATAGGATCATGACTAAGTCTTTATAGAAATTAGGTAAAATTAGCATTTTTGCAAGATTTCTGAGAGACCTCTTCGGATTTATAATCAGCTTCTGCTGGGTAAGGTCCTGGGTATGACGGTAAACTGCATCCGGCAGCAAGGCCTCTGATTTCGAGATTACGAGGAGCATGGAACCACCTCTTAATTGCTGTGGTTCCCACTCTGACCTGAAGTGGTAGCATCAGTTAAGGTCCCAGCTATGGGTAAATAATTAACCCGTCAAACAGCGGTCAAAATACTATGAAAGTATAAAAACAGATTTTAATGAAATATGTACATAAAAAGTTTTTTTGAAGGAAAAATATTACCAAGAAAACATTTTTGAATGAAAAATGTTTCCAACAAAACGTTTTTGAAGGAAAAATGTTACCAACAAAAATACGTTTTTGAAGGAAAAAAAGTAACCAACAAAAACACGTTTTTGAAGGGAAAATGTTACCAACAAAAATACGTTTTCGAAGAAAAAATGTTACCAACAAAAATACGTTTTTGAAGGAAAAAATGTAACCAACAAAAACACGTTTTTGAAGGGAAAATGTTACCAACAAAAATACGTTTTTGAAGGAAAAAATGTAACCAACAAAAACACGTTTTTGAAGGGAAAATGTTACCAACAAAAATACGTTTTTGAAGGAAAAAATGTAACCAACAAAAAAACGTTTTTGAAGGGAAAATGTTACCAACAAAAATACGTTTTTGAAGGAGTTGATATGCCGTAAACAACCAAACCCAAATCAAACCTGCTGGGTGAAATCGACGAGCTTTGAGGTTCGAACCTTTCGCAGATGATCTTGACCTTTGCCTGTTCCTCACATCTCTAGTATCGTGGAAATTTTTGATGGCCATTTTAAACTAACGTTTTCTTAACTTTTAACCATTTGGCAATATCCCTCGGAAAGTGATTTGCCTTGTAGAGTTCTAAAATGGCGTTTCTTTTATTTAAGTTTTCAAATCTAATACATATGAAACATTGGGTACCTCGAGGTGGTGTAATGGTTAACAAGCTTGTCTCTCTAGCAGCATTACAGTTAAGTAGTGAGTTCGATCCTCACTTGGTGTTTCATACTTTCGGCCTTGTGCTACATTTAAGCTATGATTAGAAAATTACCATGTGATGAAACATAGTTTTAGTAAGCAAATCGTATAACATCCAAAAGATTACATTTTTTAAAAATTAAATTAATCTTAGTAATCAGAAATATTGCACACCTTTTTAAGCAATGTTCAAAATGGATAAAAATATGGTTTTAATTTTGATTTAATAAAACAATTTCTTAGCAAAATCAGGAATTGTTTATTCGCTCAAGATTTTATAAGCTTTTTAATTTTTTTTTTTCATCAAACTGGAAATTGGCTTGCACAAACTTTAATCCTGTGGACAAGAAGATTATCTTCTAGGCTACACGACAGAAAATTACTCGGAACGGAAAAAGGACACGGTGCAACATTGTAGACATTGAATGTATGTTCTGAAAGATTAGTGTGAGACGAACTGTTCGCAAAAACATCTACGCATTATCTAATTCATAGCTTTTATTGCATCCGACATTTGTCCGTTGTATCGAAAAAATCCAGCATTTGTTACCCATCCATAATGCTTCTCCCACATCTTAAAACAGCTTACAAATATGGTGGCTTTTTAAAAGCAGAAATAAATCTAATCTCGTCTATAATTTTCGCTTTTTTGTTTTCCATTTATTCGGATTCGTTTTTTTTTTTTTTTGTAATTTTTATTTTGAATGAGTTTCTTTTTTTCTTATTCTTTTCCGGTGTTTAAAACTCCATGTTGTCTCTTTCTACTTACTTTTATTTGCATACTTCATATTCTTTTTTTTTTCTCTTTTATTTTTCTCTTCTTTTTATCCTCAGCTTTTTTATTTATCTTTTTATTAATATTTTTTATTACCTTTTAAAGTTTCTTTATTTCAATTTGTTTTTTCTTTCTTTCGTTTGTTTCTTTATTTTAACTCATTTCTTTCTTTCTTTCCTTCTTTCTTTCTTTCTTTCTTTCTTTCTTCTGTTTGTCACCCTTTATCATTTATTGGGTATTCTTTCTTTCTTTCTTTCTTTCTTTCTTTCTTTCTTCTGTTTGTCATCCTTTATCTTTTATTGGGTATTCTTTCTTTCTTTCTTTCTTTCTTTCTTTCTTCTGTTTGTCATCCTTTATCTTTTATTGGGTATTATTCTTTCTTTCTTTCTTTCTTTCTTTCTTTCTTCTGTTTGTTTTTTATTTTAATCGTGTTCTTTCTTTCTTCTTTTCTTTCATTTCTCTTCGTTTTGTTACAATTTATTTATATTTGATTCCTATTCTTTCTTTCTTTATCCTTCTTTCTCTTATTCGTCTATTTGTTAATTAATCCTGCTAATACTTTATTATTTTCTTTTTTCATTCTGTTTGTTATTCTTTGTCTTATTTTAAATCTTGTGCTTTCTTTCTTTTTTCGTTTTTCTGTTTCTTATTCTTTAATCTTTCTTTACTCTTTTTCTTTCTTTATATATGTTTCTTTCTTTCTTTCTTTCTTTCTTTCTTTCTTGTCACAACTGATTCGGAATCCTTCAGCATATCAGCCCCGCAGCCATTCTAGAAGGGGACATATATCAATGCCAATGTCAGCAAAAATCCGATTAAACATAATCCGGAATATTTCTCGCCATTTTCTCTATAGGATAATAAAAAAAATCCAAAAGCGATGCCCAAATGAAGATCCAAACGAAACGCCATTTTCCCTCTTCTCTTTTATTGAAGCTGTCTTCTGCTTTTGACATGTCATTTCGAGATGAAGAATTGGAAGACAGAAATTTTTCTTAGTTTCACTTTCACTTTCACTTTTTTTCAGCTCTTAGAACAGAAAGTCTATTTCTTTCTGATTCCTCTCCATAATTCAATTCAACAGATAATTTTCTTGCTTCGCGACATTGTTTGTTTATCTACATATGTCCATGCGCGTCCATTACACAAAGAATAAACTTCTGTAAATCGATATTCTAAATCCCTTTAGTATGGTAAAATTGAATCATTATTTGATCAGTTTCTGAAAAGAGCTCTTCAATTTTTATTTAGTTCTTAACTGCAATGTTATGTCAATATGGTGGATAATCTTCCTGTATATTAAGACTGGAAGAAATAGAAATATGGTTTTAGAGAAGGCGTCTTAAGTAAAATAGAAACAAAAAAACTACTCAGCATCAGAAAGAGGAATCGAAATTTTCATGGACACAAAAAGAGGAAGGAAGAAGGGTTTGGAGAATCTGACGCTCACGGGGTATATTGACACCAAGGACAATAAAGAAATAAAATGGGTAACTTACCTTATGAAAATATGTGAATGTTTACGCCTTGGAAAAGGTATAAATACATAAGCTGCTAAGGGTTACAAGGGAAGCTGTTGAAAGCCATGATCGACCGGCTCCTGTATAAAGAGCTTTGCTTTTCTGAACACATTTTTTATTATTATATTCATTATGTTTTTATTATCATTTCATTGAAAGCAAATATGACTGCCAGTGGTGCGAAAGGGTATACCGCGAGAGAAAAAGAACAAGGTACAGGGGATGTCGAAGAAAGGATAAGAGACGGATGAGAATCAAGTAGAAAGAAGATGGCATATTACTTTGCATTTAAACTTTTAGAGATTGTAGCTATCAGGAAAGCAAGCAAACGGTAAGGATTTCTACAAAAGGTAAGTGCGAGAAAAGAAGCTGTTAGTGTAGAAGTGGTGTTACATTTAGTTATTTTGACGATAAAAGGCTTAAGGCATTAATGCCAAACTAATAGCACGAGGAAATGCATGTGGTTGACCAGAGAAAAAAAGCTCCTCAGAGCAGTTTCAATGAAAACACTTGAAAAAAAAAAGACAAAGGGAAGCCACACCACGTCGGTGAGAAAGTGACTTAAGGCGAGCTGCTAAGTCCGGATCGATTATATTGCCGATCCTCTTTTGATTTTGAGGACCTCAAGGTGAATAGAAGAACCACCGGTTCAGACATGGCAACAGCATTCAATGCACGGACGAATACTAGGTTTATATAATATGCAAGATGAATTCTGACGAGAAAAACTCCTTGGCCCGACACAATGACACAAGCTCTCTAGTAGTAGATGCAGCTGTGGATTTGATGTAGTCATTCCATTTGACATCATTTGAGAGAGTGTTGTGGAGTTGTTCTGGCGAAATCTTCGTGGCCAAGTTGTTGTTGCCTGTTTGGGGCCGGAGTTAGCACACGGAAACAAGAAGATTTGTACAAACAGTGTATTAGAATAATAGAATAATATATACAATAATAAGTGTTAGTAATCAGGAAATAGAAGTGTAAGTCCAAACGGTATAGTTACGCTGCGTCTGGACTGTCTAATGACTGTCATACAACAGCATCCCCGGAATTCACGCAGGTTAGTATTATATTGACGGGGGAAGAGTCCATTCCTATAGATAGGGCACCATAACAGAGAGTAAGGCCAAGAAGATTAAGTGTATTGCTCTCTAGATGATTAGCGTCATCCATAAACTAATTTCTTGCTACATTCAATTCTTTTTGAAGAACAGGAGCCAGGTTTAGTTTGTCAGTCTTGGCAGATTTGTGGTGATACCGAGCAAAGCGAGGGACCGGATATTTTCCTTCAGAGATCCAGAAAGCAAATGACTAAAACTGGTCTTTGCGCACCCAGCTCCACGCATATATTCCGGCAGAAAACCAAGAAAATTAATAAATATCAAATTCCTGTTTGCGGACCTACGCGAATTTTATTTGTCATCTAATGGGAAGCCCAGAATTAAATACGGGTGTGAATTCCCAAATGTCCTGCTGGGACCCACTAAGACGAAATAAAAAGCCGACACAAAAATCATCACCAGTTGAGGAAGTACGAGCGTAATTAGCACGTCCCTTGACCTCGTCCAGCGATCATACTGTGCTCGCCTCGCCTTTCCCTCTCATCTTCTTCTTCGATGTCCCCTGAGCTACTTACCCGACCGACAGAAAGGATACATCAAAGGCATTCCTAACGGACAAACACTCACACATACATACGCACAAACTCTCTTTTCAGCATTTATTACTATGGACATTTTAACGTCTGTTGAACTCATCCAAATGACATTACTTTATTTGTAAAAAAAAAAAAACCTTAATTGATATCTGTGTATATATCAATGTTGTTTCTATACACAATTTGATTTTCTTGTTTTATAACCCCTTTTATAACTTATAGTTGGCTATCTACTAACGAGGCCAAATTCAGTTAATCTGTTTCAACATACAACTACGTTTCACTAGAACGGATAACCCACTATAGATTTACTACTGAGAATGGAGTAAATGATGGTCTTATCTGAATAGTTGCCTACTCAGCAAAATCCCCGATGTTGTCGTTCCACATTAGGTCGGTTGAAAAGGTGAAGCAATACGTTGCGTCTTCCATACTGAAGGAAGATAGGAAAGTTTCTGAATGGTTTTTAAGGGAGAGAGGCTTTGTTTTGGAATTAAAATGATTAAACATTGTCGAACGTTTAAATTTTTTTAAATTTGATATTTCTTCACTCTTCTTGAAAGTTTATTTGAGAATGTTGACAATACATTCACTTTCGTGTTCGACTATTTTAATGGTAAGTGTTGTGGGATCACCCTTTTGTATATGATAATAGACTTGACTGAGTATATATATATATATATATATATATATATATATATATATATATATATATATATATATACCCCTGCAATAGAGAGAAGATTGGCGGCCGTATAGTTGCAGTTTACAGTAGAGAGTAATCGTAGAGTTCTGTGCGAATTATCGGAGAGTACAGGAACTGATACGTAAGTTACCGAGATATACCGAAGCTACCCAGAGACTACCGCATCAGAAGTCAGACTAGCTCTGAGCTCCACTCAGCTAGAATAATATACACGGATATACTATTTCTAACAGCTTAACTTCAAAACTTGTATATATTTATTACTTACTAATTGTCTTCCTGGATTTACTAACCTGCGTTCAAGTTTGTTTATTACGCTCAATATAACCTACTTTTCTATCTCCGTATCTGTTTTTGTTGTTTATTATTTTGTGCGGTTCCTCATACGGAATCCACAAAAGTTAGCAATCTGGTTTTGATAGAATCATTGAAATTAGGAAGCTAGTTCGATTTATATAGAGTGCCTCATACTTTCGGGCTCGTGCCACATCTAAACTGCGATTAGAAAATCACCAGTCACTTTCGTGTTCAATAGTTTCTTTAGTAAACTGGGATATGTCGTAATACAAGTGTGGACATCCACAAGTTTTATATAAGTGACAATAAGGCAGTCGGTATCAAAATGAAGTAAATTTATTTCTCCATAACATTCACATGGATAGATGATTTTCTAAGAGCCGCTTAGATGTGTCACAAGGCTGAACGTATGGGGTACCCATTGAGAATCGAAATTATTTCTCATTTGTAATTGGTTCTAGCGAGACAAGCTTGTTAATCATTACAGCACAACGAGGTGGCCAACATTCACAAGGATAGATTGAAAGTGAAGTCATGAACCTTATATAAAAAATTTTCAAGCCAGAATAATGAACTGCTATCAATTTATTTCTTCACAAATTTTCCAACATTATTTGATAAACAATGAATCTAATATTATATAATAACTTTTATTTATTTAATATCTCATAAAAGAATATTATATGCTGAAACTCCACGTGATATTAGTCACATAAATATACCTTGAAAACAACAGCGATTTGTTATTATAAATTTTATTTAGAAAACAATTATATATACATATATATATATATATATATATTGATAAAGTTTTAAATTGGCCAAAAATGTAGTGGTTTTGTAGTTTAAATAAGAGAAAATTATACATGGCTAAAATTATCACAACTCAACAATATATATATATATATATATTCGTGTCATTTAGCTGACCTCTTTTTGTATTGACCTCTTTTATTGGCTTGATCTTTTTACTTAGCTTGTTGCTGTGTTTTACATCTTAAGGGTTTCTTTTTTAGGTTTTGTTTGGGTGTTTGTGTTCTTGTGTTTTCCGATTTTATGTGAAGTTTCTTTCGTTTAGTCGTGGGTATATTATTTTCTGTATTTTATCGTTATAGAGTGTTTGTATAGTAATATTTATATTTTTATCGTTATGTTTTATTCTTGTTGTTATCTATTTTTATTTGCGTAGCAAAGTAGAAGTTTGTTCGGATGTCTACAGTTTCTATTATCTCGTTTCTTTACTTTAAGATTTTAGTTGACATTTAAAGCTGATTATTGGTAGTTTCACTTCAAGGCAAAATTTACAGTTTTTGCTACTACAATAGAGCATCATAACGGTGTTCTCATGAAACTTTAAAGTCGGTATAAACCTGCTTAGTTAAAATGACAAACTTTTTTGCAATAAAACTATTAGCACTCTATAGTTAGCCCGATATTACGATAAAAAACTGCTTGCGAAAATACGCATTCAACATTTATATAACATGATAACACCTTTTGTGTAATTTTAAATGAAGCCTGCATAATAGTTGTATTGTTGCTCAAATACACATTTTATATATATATATATATATATATATATATATATATATATATATATATATATCCACACTATATTTCAAAAGTTAGACGTGACCCCTGGTAAACTTTTAAATTGGCTTAAAACATAGTGGTTTTTAGTTTAAATAAGAGAAAATTATTATACATGGTTAAAATCATCACAACGTAACAATATATATATATATATATATATATACTATAGTCATCCGCAGACGGATCTGCTTCGGTGTATCACAGATCATCAGTACGGTTAGACTCCGATCGCTTCCTAACACAGGATTGAAAACCGACCGCATTGGTGTCAGTCGGCGATTCTACCTCTGGGCCACGAGCGTCCGGTAGAAGAACGCAGCCATTTTAGCGAGCATATTTTTATACACGCCAAATTAGCTAGAGTTCTCTAATTTATTATTGAATGACTAGCTACTGTTTTTCAAGTCTCCCACTCTTCCAGAGTGCTCAATCAGCGTGTGAGAGCGTAATTGTTGAGTTGTGATCATGCTTAGTGCCAAGATAGCTCTTTTTTGAGTTATTTACTGATAAAAAAAGTATATTATCAAGCAGTTTCTTTGTTGCAAAGTGCGAGATATCGGGATAGAGATAAATCATTAATAGGATTAATGTGGCGATGGTTGTCACTCGACTGGACAGAGTTATGCAGAGTTCAGTTTCGTGAAGAAAATATTGTTATGTTCTCACTCATCAGGGATCTTTTATCTGCTGAAGAAAAAAGTTCTGATACGTGAGGCCACTAATCCTGTGTTAAGATTAGAGAATAATGAACGAATATAGAGATAGATTATAAAAAGAAAGTAAAAAAAAAAAGAACGTATAAGAAATTAACCCTACTATAGAGAGAATGAAAAAAAAAAGGCAAAAATAGAAAAGTGTAAGAAACAATTACACGTATACAAAGTAAAAGGAGAGTATAGGAAAAATAAATATATATATGAGTATAGGAAAAATAAATATATATATGAGTATAGGAAAAATAAATATATATATGAGTATAGGAAAAATAAATGAGATGCTGAGAAGGGTTGAGCCAAAAAATAAATTTTGAAGTGCAACATTGTAACTTTGTGTATATCCGTTAGCATCTTATTTCCGTTCAAATTTGAATTTTGTTCTCTAGCAATTTTTAAATCGTTTCACCCCAAGCAAGGCAGTAACGCCACTGATGCACAGGGGGCTACATCAGAGTAAAAGATTAGATAGGAGGAGAGTAAAGAAAAAGACGAACCAGGGTGTCAGAGAAAGGTCAAGAGAAGGATGGGAATACATGTGTGTAAACAGTTGCAAAGGTAGAGAGAAAGGAAAAGATACACGGGGTGATGTAGAAAGAACTAGAGTCAAGTGAATAAGAAACGGGTATTGATATTGCATTTAAATTCATGGAGGTTGTAGCCGTCAGGAAAACAAGAATATTGAAGGGAGTTTCACAGGCGGCAAGTGCGAGAAAATAAGCTGCTGGAGTAGAATTGTCGGCTGCATTTGGTTGATTTAACTGTAAGTGGGTGGGACCCAGTTGCAAGTCTGGTTGCACGGGTAAACTCCTGTGTCAGGGGCACCAGTGACTTAAGTTCGTCGGAGCAGAAGCCATGAAAATATTTATAGAACAGACAGAGGGAAGCCATATCCCGTCGGTGAGAAAGTGCCGAGAAATGAGCCGTCAATTCTGTACCTGTTTCATTTTGTTTAACTCTTCTCAGCATTTTCTCATTTGTTCATTACACTTTCTCTGTACCTGGGTAATTTGTCTTCTATATCTCTCTTTCTACCTTTATTCTCTTTATAGTAGGGTTCATTTTTTATACTTTTTTTCTGACTTTCTTTTTTTCCTTTTCTTGATTTCCTCTTTTATTTTCTTTTTTTTTTATTAAGCCCTTTTACATTCTTTGGAAAAATATCTAAAAACGGAAGTTGAGGTGACACTTCATTATATGATTTTTTTAAAATAAAAACGTTTATTGACATCATTATTAACAACCTGCTGAGCCATTGTTCTTCCAATGTTGAAACGAAATATGCAATTTAATTTCTTAAATGTTCTAATCTAGCAGTATAATAATAAATATTGATTGCTTTACGTTTATAGTGAGCCCTTTCTTAAATTAATGGTTTGAACGTTGCAATTTTATTCTTCTTGTTTTAAATTTGCATATATATATATATATATATATATATATAAATATAGAAAAATTAAGAAAGACACGTTATTTCATGGTGAAGCGGAAGTGTAGGCTTATTTCAGGCGAACCATCGTCAACTTCCGTCTTTATTTTACAAAGGATTTTACACGAAAAAGGATTTTACACGAAAAAGGATTTTACACGAAAAGGATTTTACATTCGTGTAAAATTCTTTGTAAAATAAAGACGGAAGCTGACGATAGTTCGCCTGAAATAGGCCTACACTTCCGATTCACCATGAAATAACGTGTCTGTCTTAATTTTTCTTATATTTGCTGTATATGTATTTATATGCATATATGTTTAGAGCTCTCTTAGAGAGTTATCCTACCGATGTATGTACAGGATACTCTTTTGGATTTTTCTATACCCACACTGCATGCTGATATATAAACGAGTTATAACGCGACCTAGGTTTCTACCCACGTGGCGTCTTCAGGCAATTTTCAATAACTGATTTTAACGATCTTTTAAGAACGCCCGCGTAATGGGGAGTTTTTATGAACGGGTAATTTTCAAAATTAGAAGTTATAAAGTTTTCATCCATGGTTGTATGACCCTAATAGGTATTTTATGACCCCTAATAGGTATTTTATGGTATGGTTACACTTAATCGTATTTTCTGTTCTTTCATTCAGTAATTCATTTTTGTTTGGGAATAACATAATATCTAACTTTTCTTCCTGGCACAGTTTACATATTTTGCCACCGTTGTAAGACTTGGCTGTTTTCACTAGACTTCACGTTATGTCTGAGTCTTTTCCATATTTTAATTTCAGTTTCCACGCGTGTCTAGCCAATTTTGTGTAATCTTTTGAGTTTTTAGTTTAGACGTAGACCTGGGATTGAACCATCTGGTCTTAAATCTATTAATCTATAATTAGTCCCCCGGCTATTTAAACAAGTAATAAAAGAATTGGTTCATCCTGTGTCTCTCGTTTAGAATTGGCTTTCCGCTTCCTTCTAAATTCTGCTTCAATTCTATGCTTCTAACGTAGGAGTAGTTTTATCCATCCCTCCTGTTGAGTGTCCATTTCCTTTAAAAGTCTATCTCCACTCTATACTTCTAACGTAGGAGTACAGGTTTATCACTTGTTTCCAGCTGAAAAATGGCTTTCCGCTTCCTTCTTAAGTTTACTTGAACTCTATACTTGTAACGTAAGAATAGAGGTTTATCCCTTGTTTCTTGTTTAGCATTGACCTTCCGGTTCCTTCTAAAGTCTATTTCAACTGTATACTTCTAATGTCCTAATAGACGTGTACCGTTTAGAACTGTCTTTTCGGTTCCTTCTACAGTGTTTCTCCTCCTCTTACACTTTCGGTAGTCCTTGTATCTTAGTGACGTTATCGCCTTGATTAGGGGTGAAATGATTAAAAACACGACAGGTGTTTACTCGTGCAACCAGACTGGCAACTGGGTCCCACCCATTCACAGTCAGGTTAGCCAAATGCAGACGACAATTCTTCTCCTGCAGCTTCTTCTCTCGCACTTCCCGCCTGTGGAACTCGCTCCCGTATTCTTGCTTTCCTGAGGACTACAACCTCCAGAAATTTAAATGCAAAGTCAATACTTATCTACTAACCACTGGACTCTAGCTCTCTCCCCTCCCCTGTATAACCTTCCATTTCTCTCCACCTATGTATATGTGTCATCGCACCTGCTTTCTATTGTTCCTTTCTAACTAGTTCGTACTCCTCACTCTTTTCTAATTAATCTTTTTACATTTATGTAACCCCCTGCACATCAGTGGCGTTTCCGCCTTGCTCGGGGTGAAATTATTAAAAAAAAAACAAAAAAAAACCGAAATTGGTTCGGGAATTTATCGGCCAAAAAATTGTGTATTTCATTCTTTTAATCTCACATCTTTAAAGATAAATGCATTAATGAGAATTAATTGTGATTAATGGCTGACTCTGATTAAAGGACAAGTGATAGCGAATTTAGTCTATTTGGTGTTTTAATTATTTAAAGTAAGTTCACCCAGTTGAAGTTAGATGTTTACAGATATCGATTAACTATAAGTCAATTTCTTAGAGTTCCTTATTGTCTCTCTCTCTCTCTCTCGTTTCTCTATCTCTCACCGTATTTCTCACACCCTCTCTCTCTCTCTCACTCTCTCTCTCTCTCTCTCTGACACACACACACACACACACACACACACACGACTGGAAATAAGTGATATTCACGAATTGATATTTCTTCCTCTTCATTTTCCTCCAAAAAATTTTTCTTGGAGTGAGCAGGTACAAAAATTTAAATATCTAGGAAGTGTTCTAACTGAAGACGGAAAGTGCGACACAAAGATCCAAAGGCGAATTGGCATGGGGAAAGACGCGTTCCAGAAGCTGAGCAAAGTATTAAGACACAGGAAACTTTCACTAGAAACAAAGAAGAGAGTACTGGATTGCTATGTGACGTCAGTTCTTCAATATGGCAGTGAATGTTAGACAATATTAACAAAGATGAAAGAAAAACTTGAAGCAACTGAAATGTGGTTCTACAGAAGGATGTTGCGGATATTCTGGACCGAGCATGTGAGCAATGACGAGGTTTTGGAAAGGTTGGAAACGAAAAGTAAATTAATATTGAGCATCAAGAAGCGACAACTGAAGTTCCTGGGACATGCAATTAGGAAAGAGGGCTTGGAGAACCTGATACTAACAGGCCAGATAGAGGGAAAAAAGACAGAGGAAAGCAGCTAATAACATATTTGAAGATTCTGAGCAGGTGGATGACAGAACGGGGGCTGCAAGATGTTACAGGAGAAAGCGTGCTAAGAGCCACCAGGGATAGGGAGGCGTGGAAAGCCATGATCGCCTACGTCCTGAAAGGACAAAGCACATAGAAGAAAAAGAAGACTCAGCAGCCTTCAAAACAAAGCAGCAATAATAATAATAATAATAATAATAATAATAATAATAATAATAATAATAATATATTTTTCTTTAAAAAGCCCAAGTAAGGAAATAAAGCCAATAAGAGGCATGGAGATCACTAAGTTTCAAAGAATATTGATGTTTTTTAAAGAGAGGAAAATAAAAGAACAACAATTAAGAACACAGAAGGTAACGATTGCCACTGTGTTTAAATTTTTAAAGTTCGAAGTTTACTAGAACGCAAGAAGCCGGAAGAGAGTTCCACGAGCGAGACGGGTGATAGAAGAAACTGTTGGCATAGAACTTACGGTTACAGCTAGTCATTTCAACTGTAATATAATCCTACTAATGCTAGTCTTTGAGGAAAGTTCATCTGAACAGTTACCATGAAAGTATTTATAGAAAAGACACCGTGAAGCTACGTTACGACGGTGAGAAAGGGATTGAAGCCGAGATACCAGGTCACGATGAATAACACCGCGGATTCTTCTTTGGATTTTATCAAGAATCTCTATATACATAGCAAAAGTACAAGTCGAGATATGGCAGCAATAAGGAATGGTAAACTTATAAATATGTAAGATAGATTCCGACGAGAAACAGTGAACCAACTTTCCTAGCTGCAGACGTATTAATTGATTCAATATAATATTTTCATTTCATGTCAGTGGAAAGTATTATTCCGAAAAGGTGCAATCAGCCGATTTCCTGGGGACAGAATCAGGAGAGGAAGACTGTCTAGCACGACACAGTGAACCAGCATTCCTAGCAGCAGACCGAGTAATTGATCCAATATTTCCACTTCATGTCAATAGAAAACATGAATCCGAGAAGGTGAAATTGGTCACTTTATTTGAAGGTTAGCATAGGCCATGCTGACGAAAGTTAAAAAGGGTTGTCTCAGAAAATTAAACGAGAACATTTTTGTTTTGAGCAGGTTATAAATCCTTTGCATATTCATATAATAGTAAATTTGATCGTTAGAATTTACGGAATGGGATGCATGATATGAGAAGAGGAAGTCCAGAGTGAAGACAAAGAGGATATAGCGAATAAAGATTGACTGTATACATGAAGATTGTAGTGTGACGAGGTTGATTGTTTTTTGTTTTTTTTTTTGTTTTTTTTTTTGTTTTTGCATATTATAATTACATTGGAGTTTATTTAAAGTCATAAGTTACTTATAAATGTAAGAATTGTTTGCAGGTGAATATTAAATTAACTCTTTTTCAGAATAACAAATGAGTTTTCCTAAGTCAAGTGCTAGTATTTAACCCATATTGGGGGAAAAGAAATGGATTTATAGATTTCCTAAGGTTATTTGCGAGTAAGTGAATGTGAGTAACCTGACTGGAATTCGAATATTGTTTATCTATTTCGGACGACGAGCCGTGCACCATAACACCAGCCATATATGCGTAGTACTCGAGAAAGCATCCATACGGGAGTTTGTTCCAGAAAGTAGCAGTTTTCGGAAAGAAACATTCGGAGTGGAACGCCATTATTACCAAAGGAATTTATGGGGAATAAAAGTGATTCAAATTTATGGAAGTGGCAAAGGCTTGCAATATTGTACATTTGGGAAAATAGTTCCTTCAAAGAATTGTGTATATGTCCGGGATGTACAGGTTTGATATTGTGGAACTAAAAAATGAAGCCAATCTGAACATTTGCCGTGGAAATAGCAACAGAATAGCGAAAGGCTTGCAATTGGAGAATATGACTGCAGATTGGAGAATATGGATTTCCTCAAAAGATTTTAAATATCCTAGATGTAAAGGACTGAACTGGTAGAATTAAAGAATGGAGCTAGTTGGAACGTTTGCCATGAATATAGAGAAAGACTTTTATTATTACTGAGTAGTGATCTCGTTCGTCACAGGGTGCCCAATACAAAAAAATTGACAAACCAAAAAAGTGTTGACCAGCCTAACCTAACCTGATCCAGGCTTGTCTTAATCAATTAAATACCTCAAATCGGGTTATCGACTACAGCCTCGTACAAAGAGCACATTTACCGACATTATCAGCGATACTGGTTGTGAAGGATCGTTGTTAATATCGAGAATATCTTGCTCCATATTCCCCGCTCCACCTCATCCGACCCAGTCTCTTCGCTTTCCCGACAAGGGATTAGGGCTGTTTAGTTCGTTCGACCAATAACTGGAACATTTTCCCCCGATTTTCACATGTCTGTCCCAGGAAAAATGATAACGGATCAAGGATTTCCCTCGGGCAGGCTTTTAAGTGAGCGAAAAAAAAAAAAATTCTGAGTCAAATCCGACACTCTGTGAAATCCCCCACATGGATGGCCGACGGCATTTCAACCCGACCATGGCGGACCAAGATGGAAAGATAGAGAGAGAGAGAGAAAATAGAAAAATCAATAATAATAATAATAATAATAATAATTATAATTATTATTATTATTTTAATAAGAATAATGATACTCTGGTGGGGATTTAGTACAGTTTGACCTTTCTCTAATATTCACAAGAGAATAGCAAGTGAATAATAATAATAATAATAATAATAATAATAATAATAATAAATGAAATTGAGATTTTCAAATTCGATCGAAATACAAGTATCTTGGAGTGGAAATGTAAAAAGTGTGGCACATGAAAACATGAATAATTCTAGTTGTATAGAGCCCTGGGTTTGATTGGAAAAATTATGAAAGATTCATTGAAAGCATCACTGGTCGCTTATGTCTTAAAGAAATACAAAAGAAATTCACAAGCACGGCCCACACCTTACAAAAGCTTTATTTATGTAAGACTAGCAGCATAGCCTGGCGTAATGAAATCTTTAAAACTAATCCATGGTCCTGGAGCTCGGACTCTTCGGACGTTGACAAGAAAAACAAAAACGCAATAGTTGTTTCCAGTTAAAGCGAAACCATAGACTGAAAGGAAAATGAATGGATGTACGTCAAATTTTGATTTCCTGGTATCGATATCAAAAAAGTTTTTTTCGTCGTAAACTGAATTTTAAAGGCTAAATACGTCCTCTGAGTAAACTTATTTGATATCGATACCAGGAAATCAAAATTTGACTTACATCCATTCATTTTTTTTTTCAGTCTACGGTTTAGCTTTAATTGGAAACAACTATTGCTTTTTAGTTTTTCGTGCCAACCTCGAAAGAGTCTGAACTCCTGGACCATGGATTAGTTTTAAATCTTTCATTACACCCGAGCAACGCTGGGCTATACTGCTAGTTTAAGTATAAAGATCAGAAATTCAAAATAGGAAAAAAATGTGGAAATTGAAAACAAGGAGCGCTTCGAATGATAAAAAAAAGGAACACAACAAGACACTGAAAAAAAAAACTTGAAAATTCCAGGTCAAGAAAAATACAAAAAATTGACTTGAAAATTACAGCCCACACACGAAGAACATTGTCCTTGTAACGCAATAAATTTGTAGTAGGTAAGAAAACAAACCATGAAATATAGCCATGACAACGTACCACTACCTTAAGTCTTCCCGTAAACTTGGTAGATCGTGTGACTATAGCAGAAATTGAAATATAATGATGATGATGATGATGATGATGATGACATAATAATAATAATCTTCATTTTTTAAGTTAGTCTTTTACAAAAGAAAAAAATATCTTCAAAAAGGAAATCTCTCTAAAAGAGAGTTTGTTACCCAAATTCTAACACACACACACACACACACACACACACACATATATATATATATATATATATATATATATATATGTGTGTGTGTGTGTGTGTGTGTGTTAGAATTTGGGTAACAAACTCTCTTTTAGAGAGATTTCCTTTTTGAAGATATTTTTTCTTTTGTAAAAGACTAACTTAAAAAATGAAGATTATTATTATTATGTCATCATCATCATCATCATCATCATCATTATATTTCAATTTCTGATAAATATATATATATATATATATATATGTGTGTGTGTGTGTGTGTGTGTGTGTGTGTGTGTGTGTGTGTGTGTGAATATACATTTAAACCAATACTCAACTTTCTGGCCAAACCAGAGTTACGTCCTTCCGAAAAAATTTTCTTCACCCAATACGAGTGATGTTCCTTGTTTTATTTTGCTTTTTAATCCCAAAGTGAAACAAGACCTCGTTCTAATCTGAGAAACATTTAAAATGTTTAAAATCATCAACATTTAAAACATTTTAAAAGATACGCAATAACAAACCGGTAAAGGAAGAGGATTTTTCTCTGTAAACCCACATGTAAGTAAAACACACATGTAGTTAAAACCGACGTGTAAGCAAAACACACATGCAAGCAAAACCTAGATGTAAGTAAAACACACATGTATGCGCACCCCACATGTAGGTAAAAACGACATGTAAATAAAACCCTACATGTAAGTAAAGCTTTCTGAATACTTTTTGTAAGCCTGTAATATTACTTGCAAATATATAAGGACTCAGGTGTATATTCAAATCTTATTATTTTCAATATTAGGTAAGATTTATACAGAGCTTTCTAAAAGCCTCATTACCTCTCTCTCTCTCTCTCTCTCTACAAGCACACACACACACACACACACCTCTACCTATATATATATATATATATATATATTTGTATTTATGTATGTATGTATGTATACAAGGGAACGCTAAAGTCATTTCTTACGCACTCTATATCCTAAATCTCTTGCACACATCATTTTTAATAATCTTTTCATCCCAAGCAAGACAGGACCGCTACTTGTGAGCAGAGGGTTACAATGAGAGAAAAGACAAAAAAAAAAACAAAAAACGTGGTACAGAGGATGCCGAAGCAAGGATAAGAGGAAGCCAAGAATCAAGGAGATAGAAGATGGCAATTCACGTTGCATTTAAAATTTTGTAGCTATCAGGGAAACAAGTAACCAGAAGGGAATTATACAGACGGGAAGTGCGAGAAAATAAACTATTAGAGTAGAAGAGGCTGTTACATTTAACTATTTCGACTGGAAAATGGTGGAACCTTGGTGCCAAATTATTATCATGCGTAAACTCATGTGGTCGTGGCATCAGAAAAATATGCTCATTAGAGCAGAAGTCGTGAAAATATTCGTAGAAAAGACAGCGGTAAGGCACATCACGTCGACGAGAATGTGACTAAGGTTGAGCCGATAAATCGGGACCGATTACGCTGCAAATCATTCTCTGGATTTTGTCGAGAACCCTAAGATGAATAGCAGGAGCACTCGACATGGCAACAGTACTCAATGCATGGACTAATAAATATCGGTTCTGATGAGAAAAATCACCTAAACCGACACAGTGGCCCAAGTTTCTTAGAGATAGATGTAACTATTGATTCGATGTAGTCATCCCACTTTTAATCGGTTGAGAGAGTGAGGCCAAGGAGGCGCAGCGTGTTATTCCTTGGAATACGAGCATTAATCATACTAATGGAAGGCAGGAAAATTTCTCCATGGTGCTTAAGGAAGGGAAGCTTCGTTATGGAAGCATTAAAATTTACGAGCCATTTCTTGCCTCAATTCATCACAGATTGAAGTTATAATAAAAAGCAAAACTTAATCTCAGTGCCTTGTCAGTTCTCATCTGTGACACCTATACATATGTACATCTATATGTCACTATATATATATATATATATAGTGACATAAATTAATATACACATGATGGTGCACATATGTATAGTATTATTGTCCAGGTGTTAATAAAAAAGTGCTCAATGTATGAACAGAGTTATATATATATATATATATATATATATATATATATATACTATATTTAATAATATATAGTATTTACGCTCTCACACCCTGATTGAGCACTCTGGAAGAGCGGGAGACTTTATAAACAGTAGCTACTCCGGCATATACGCATCGCTCATTCGATAATGAATTTGAGCACTCTAGATATTGGGCGTGTTTATGCGCGCTAAAAAGCCTGCCTTCTTCTACCGGACGGTCGTGACCTAGAGGTGGAATCGCCGACTGACGCCTATTCGGTCGGGTTTCGATCCTGGGTTAGGAAGCGATCGGAATCTAAGCTGTACTGAAGAGCTGTGATACAGCGAAACAGATCTGTCTGCGGATGACTATAGTATATATATATATATATATATATATATATATATATATATATATATATATTGATAAATATACATATTATCCTACGTCTATGGCACGACTCGGAGTTCCATGCATTATGCAATCATCAGGTGCATATTTCAAACTGACTGTTTAATATATTTGAATTTAAAGTCACTCGATGTTCATTAGACATACATCTTATAATCTTAACTTACTGCTTTTTTTTAATAATAAGATTAAAAGTTTAAATATTCTAAGGTTACATGTAGTTGAACATTTTGAAATTTAAATTTACAACTGACATAAAATAAAATAAAAATAAAAATAATAAATAAAAAGTAAAATTTAGAATCAAAATTAAAAATTAAAAAATGTCGGGAGCAAAAATAAAAGGATTTTAATTTATAATTGTTAAAATAATATTGCAAGGGAAAGAAAGAAAGAAAGAAAGAAAGAAAGAAAGAAAGAAAGAAAGAAAGAAACGGGTATACGGAGAGGAATCTATATCAATCTGAGTTTAAGAATTTAAGTATGTATTTTTTTATATGAGAGCATGTGATCATCAAAGCACTTTTTTATTAAGCAAATTAGGATTAATGATATGGTTTTAGGTGATGTAATTTTCTAAATGGCGTAGTTTCCATTTATTTCCTTTTCCAGTGTAATGTTTGGATTTAGCTACCATATTCCAGGTAAATATTGGGTTCTTGGAGTTTTTTAATTTCCAATAATGTATGGTTAAAGCAGTACTTTTCTTGTATTTACTGTTGTTTAATGACATGTGGTTGTTGAATTTTATCTCCCAACAGTTTTAACATCATTATCATCCGAGTGAATTCGAGCTCTATAAACATTACTTTTAGATATACAGTAGCCATTCAGTGGGCAGGTTTATTTTGTTTTTTTTTGGTAATTGCACTTATTTTTAGAAGGGCCATTTTTGCTATTAGTTGTATGGCGGATGTTGTTTTTGTTGGTCAGATATTTATTTGATATCATAGTATTATGTTGTGAAATATATTTATCGATGTCTGTAAGGCAACTATAACTGACGTTAACATTGTTTGTGTTGAAGATCTTTTTTAGTGTGGGTGAATGGCAATTTAGAACTTATTTACATCCACAGCTGAATTACAACTGCACCATTAACGTGGATAAAGCTATAAAAATGCAAAACGCCAAGAACTACAAGGGCCACACGAAGTATGAAATTGATTGTAACTTATGTAACTGCAGGGACAAGGGCAATTGCCCACTAGGTGGTGCTTCTCAAACCGAAGATGTAGTGTATTAAGCTGAGGTGGAAAATTCAAATGAACAGGAAAAGGGTTAAATGGGATGTACGGCTGGCAGCTTTAAATAAAGGTGGTATAATCATAAGTCTTCATTCAAGTTGGAAAGACACAGAAATTGTACCAGGCTTGCCAGACATGTGTGGGACAACAGAAGCCCCAACGTGAAATGTAGTATACTTAAGAAAGTCCGGCCATATAGTGTCGGTGACAATGTTTGCGGTTTGTGCCAGGAGAAAAAAACTAGCTAATGTCACGTACCAAGACCAGAGAAATTTATTAAATGAAAGATCTGAAGTTATGATGAGGTGTAGACATTCAAGATAGTATGTTTTTGGGTTATGCAAACCTGGCTTGCCTTCCTTTCTGTAGGAGTTCCTGTGGCCGTGGACGTGAGAAGGTTTCTCACCTTTTCTGTCTGGCGTGGGTGTAAGGAGGTTCTCCTCCCCTTCGGTCGAGATTCCGGTTGCCGAGCATATAAGCAAGCGCCTTGAACATGCAGACTTCTGCTTGCCTGATGACACCTGTGTAGGTAAGTGCTGTATGTTCTTTAACACACATACACACACACACACACACACACACACACATATATATATATATATATATATACATCCGTGTTTTCTCATTTTTATCAACATTCCCAGCTGAGACGTACTTTTTTGTTTATTTCTTGTCTCGTTGAAATAGGTGTCCAAAATTTCTGACTTTAAAATCTTTCTCTTCGTTCAGGAAAATTAAAGTGCTCAACGCCTCGATTATCGAAACAGTGCAAAAAATGACTACTTTAATTCCTATAAAAGGATGACCATTGTATAAGAGCGGACACTGAGGCCATAACCGACTGGCGTCGACAGAACGAAATTTCACTCCTGAAGCATGAAATCCACTGTCGCCACTCGATGTTGACCTCAGTGTCCGCTCTTATATCTGCATAGGCTCCCTGATCGATGTTCGATTTCCTTATCTCCTCAATGCTCCGGTGTTCAAAAATAATGCTTTTTGTTTGTTTGTTTGTTTGTTTGTTTGTTTTTGTTTTTTTTCAAAGAAATCGATTACACGCTTTGGACATCTACTTTATTCACCAGACTTGACCCCCCTCCACCACTTAATTAATGAATTTTTTCAAGATTTAAAAAGTCCATGAGATTTGCTGAAATACTTGACCTCCGCAACACGTGATTATATTACTGGATTTAATTCCAAAAAAGTGTTCCAAGAATATTTCCAGCGATGGCATCCATCGTCTCCTGATTTACATAAGGGAACACTATGCATGTGGCAACCACCAGACCATGTTACAAGTTCGTTTCGCATATCAGGCAGCTACACCGCGTATTATTTGCAACTTTTGGTCTCATGTGGAAGATCTTTATTATAATTAGTTAAGTGCCGTCCATGATACACGCTTGGGCAACCATGTTTCAAAAGAAACATGACTGACTGGGCAGAAAATTTCTCCGCAATAAGTTGCCGTTACTTTCTGCGGTAGACTGGTTGCCAACTAATGCTATAGAACCCAATCTTCCGTACTATGTAAACCAGGGAGAATAGATGGATTCATACCTTGCCTAAGGGTATTTGTGCGTAAGTGTATGCAACGAATTCAACTGAAATTTGAGATCTACTGACTTCCCATTCCAAGCCGATATCAATTACACCACGACGCGCATCCTATAAATTATCAAACTATAAATTATCAAAAATATAGAATATAAATTATCAAAAATTAAATTATCAAAAATATAGAATATAAATTATCATCCTATAAATTATCAAACTATAATTATGCTGGTATCTTAATTTGTTATTACGAATGTTACGCTCTGCCAATACTGGACTATTACGTTTTTATTGCGAGGAAAGAAGGAAAAGATATATCAGTAACGCTGTTTAATTCCGTGATAAAAAGAAATAATTAATAGCTAGAGGACGTGGTTACACTTTCATACATTTACCGTCAGCTTTAATGAAGTGAAAAATCTGTCATTTCAAATAGTTTTTATTTGTATCCTCTTACTTCTTAACATGTTGATCTTCATTCATACTTATGATTATTAGTATTTCGTTAAAGTTGTTAAGCTCAAAATATTTAATGATGCAATAGGGGAAATTCCACGGTTATTTTATAACTGTAGAACTCACAAAGGAGCTTATTCGGTGATTAACTTAAGAATTATGATTCAACAGAGAATTCAAACAACAGATTCGTGAATTTTCTACGGGTTATACTAGACAATGCTTAATTTAAAAAGCCGGAGAAGTTATTGCCTGAAAAACCTTATGACAAATTATCATTAAACATCTTTTATAAAAAGAAAAAGAGAATTGGATTGCTATTGGGAAGATATGGCTGGAAAATTTTAACAAAATGAAGGAAAAACTTGAAGCAACGAAAATGTGGTTCTACAGAAGTATGCTGCGCGTATCAGGGATCGAGCACGTGAGCAATGATGAGGTTTTGGAAAGGATGGAAACGAAAAGGAAATTAATATTGAGCATCAGGAAAAGACAGATAAAGTTCCTGGGACATATAATGAGGAAAAAGGGCTTGGAGAATCTGATACTCACAGGGAAAAGCAGCGTGTAACATACTTGACGTGCCTGAGCAGGTGATTTGCAGAGCGGGGTTTGGGTAGTGTAACAGTAGAAAAAGAGTGCTAAGAACTATGAGGAATAGAGAGACGTGAAAGGTTATGTTTGTCTACGTCCTGGAAGGACATGGTACATAGAAGAAGAAGAAGAAGAAGAAGAAGAAGAAGAAGCCAAGTGCGTTAATAAAAATATTTGGAGTGTTTTCGTTATCTGCTATCCTTCAACCATCATAGAAAAAATTTCCCTGCCTACCATCAAAATGAATGACGCCCGTCTCCTAGAGAGCAACGCACTAAGATTCCTTGGCATCACTCTCTCAAATGACTTTAAATAGTTGGTTGGTTGTTTTGTTTTATGGCATATCAACCTCGGCGTGTCATTTATTGCCAACTAAATTTTATTTATTTATTGCTGGTAATACCTTTTTCTTTCCACAATATATATATATATATTTTTTTTTTATATATAAACTTTGTGTCTAGTAATACTTATCTTTTCGAGTATCAAGATTCATTGGGATTTGTTTTTTTTGTTTTTTAAGGACACGGTCTCCAAGTCCTACCCTGTTATTTAACCCATAACTGGAGGGAAGGAACAGATTAATACCTTTCCCAATGGTACCACTGCTTAAGTGAATGCCGGGTATTCAACTGGAATTCGAACTCGGATCACCGATTTCTCTTTCCGAGCCGATATCCACTGCACCACAACGCACATCCGACACTAAACGCTTACAGAACCTGGTATTACCAAGCGGTCACACATCTAAGTACTGACCAGGTTCAACGTTGCTTAACTTCGGTGATCGAGCGAGAACCGGTGTATTCAACGTGATATGGCCGTAAGCCCGGCTTTAAATAGAATGACTAAATTGAATCAATTGCTGTATCTACTGCGAGGGAGGTTTGGTTACTGTGTCGAGATAGAATCCATTCGTCCGAGCATTGAACACTGTTGCCAAAGGAGGATCTGCAATATAATCGATTCTAACATGACAGCCCACCTTCAGTCACTTTCACACCGACCTAATGTGGCTGACCTTTGTTCTTTCTGGAAATATTTTCAAAGCATTTGCTCTGACGAGTTTTTTTTTCCTTTCACCCCGACCTCATGTATTTACGCCTGCTACAAGATCGGCATCTAGATCCCATAACAGCCACTTCTACTCTAACAGTTTCTTTTCTCCCACTTCTCCTTTGTTTTCTTTCTTTCCCTGATAGGTACAATCTCCATAATTTTAAATGCAACATCAGTTGCCAGCTTCTATTTACTTGAACCCGATCCAACTATTATATTTTTTCGACATCCCTTGTACCTTTCTGTCTTTCACTTTAAATTCTTGTGCACTAATGGCAGTCCTGCCTTGCTTGGAGTGAAACGATTTAAAAAATAAAAGGGTACGTGTGAGTCTGTGTGCGTAATCGTCTTTTTGTCAAACATATGCATATGTCTGACAAAAAGACGATTGAAGATGCCAGCTAAGTATTTAGGATGTGGAGAACAAGCTGCTAAACAAATTTAACTATATTGGTAGTGTAATAACAGGCGATGAAAAATATGACACAGAGATCCGAAGCTTTGAAAAAGTATCTTGCACAAAATAAGTAAAACTGTTAACTGGGGCAAGAAATTGGCTTGTTAATTTTTACGCTTCCAAAACTAAATGTATCGTCTTTTATTTTATTTATCTCTAGTGACCCGCGGGTCTTGTACAGGGTGAACCTTAATGTAGAAAAAAAGACATCTGTCAATTCTGCTGGTAACACGACACAGTGAACCAACTTATCCTGCTTCGCTGTGTCGTGTAAGTCAATTTCTGTCATGCTAATCTATCCTGAGGATGTGAGCTATGGTGCAGTGGATATCGACTCGGAACGACAAATCGTGGTGCCGAGTTCGAATTCCAGTGGAATTCTTCGCATTTACTTACGCACACATACCTTTGGGAAAGGTATTAATCCGTCTGTTCCCTCAAGTTATGTGTTAAATAATAGGACAGATTGGGTTCTATAGCCTTGGCTGGCAACCAGTCTACCGCAGAAAGCGATGGCAACCTATTGCGAGATAATCTTCTGCCCAGTCAGTCATATCTCTTTCGAGACATGATCGCCCAAAGTGTGTATCACGTATGGCACTTAACTGATTGACTGAATATAATAGTTGGAATCATGATTAAGGTTTCTATTGGTCATAAAGTGTGGGCTCAGTTTTCTATTGTTATTATGTAATAAACTGATCCCCCACTAATTACTACGTAATAATATAATACATCGCTTCTCCTTATAGCTATGATTTATAAAATAGGACATATTGGGTTCTATAGCCTTGGCTGGCAACCAGTCTACCGCAGAAAGCGATGGCAACCTATTGCAGGATAATCTTCTGCCCAGCCAGTCATGTCTCTTTCGAGACATGATCGCCCGAAAGCGTGTATCACGTATGGCACTTAACTGACTGAATCTTATCTGACATAAAGTTGAGGGATTTTATAGAATCAACTGCTGGAAAACTTTGGTTCACTGTATTGTGCCAGGCAATTTTTTCTTATCACAATCCATCGTACACAATTATAATTCTGGCATTCGTCCTTGTGTTGATTATTGTAGCTACATCTTGACTTGTGGAGAGCCATAATAGCCAACGTCTTGAAAGAACTGGACACGATAGAAAGGTGGCGGTCAGAGGTGATCTCTGTGCGCACCAATTTATTTACCATGTTTAGATTATCAATGTATCTCTAATAGACCGTCTGCGTGATGTTATGGGAGTCTGGACCACCCAGGTTGCCAAGGGAGCCATTGAATTTCAATATCTCTCACCTGTCATCTACCTTCAACTCCTTCCAAAATGTTATCAGTTTGGGTTTGATTCCTTTGGCCTCATTTCTTATCTTTCTTTCTTTCTTTCTTTCTTTCTTTCTATATATATATATATATATATATATATATATATATATATATATATTAATAATTTCACCCCATACATAGGGGAAGGTGATGAGAAAAGAGTTGTTAGATATAGGAAATGTCAAAAGGACGGTGATAGATGGGCAAGGATGGAGATGGGAAGAGGGTTTGAGAGAATAGATGCAAGTTAGTGTGTTAGATGTCTACTGACATATATATATATATATATATATATATATATATATATATATATATATCCAAGTGAATAAGGAACGAAGAAAATATTAAAAACATTCAAAACATTAATCTAAAACAGTGCTCAATATAAAAATAGAGCTATCAATATTTATGATAAAGTATAGTTCAGAACATGTACAAATTACCTGATGAGACATTGCCCTTTCAATGACGAAACAAAATGTACACTTTGTAGTAGATTAAAATTTGTACATGTTCTAAATTATAATTTGTGATATATATATATATATATATATATATATATATATATATATATATATATATATATATATTAGAATCTCTCATATTTTAACTTCTCAGAGTTGTCATTTAGATGTAGGAATATGTTACACTCTAACATTTTCTTTTTTTTTTTTGTAGATAATTGTTAGTAATTTGAAATTTCCCAAATCATAATGTCTCGCAGAGAAAAAAACTTAGACTGGAAGAAAAAGGGGAAAAAATTATGTTACGTAACGTCAGAAAAGAAAGATTATTGAAAAATTGGAAGAAACTCTTAATTCGATTAATTTTAAAATTAATAAAATAATAAAAATCTGCAGAATCCGAACGAAAGTCTGAAACTTGCGCTTGAAGATGATTCCCTGAATGCTCTCACTTTGGATGACTTAAAAGAATGGATAAATGAAAACAGATAATGAATTCCAAAAGAATTTAATGGAGGAATCGCTTCAAAATGATTAGGATTGTCAAAAAATAGGGGAATAAAATTCTTCCGATAATAGTGAAAATATGAAGGTTGATTTAAAAGACTGAAGCTTAGAAGAGAAAGCTACAGATGAAGTCATCTAAAAACAGATCTTAGTTTTTAATTTATTGCGAAAAGTTCTTGTGCTTTCCTATGTTATGTGGTTTGAAAAAAAAAAGAAAAAAAAAGCATTATCTGATGGACGTCCGTGCGCAAAAGAATCTCATTGGGAAGCCATATTGGCTTTGTGAAGACACAGTACCGCAAAATCACGGCTACCACGAAACTCGAGGAGATATAAATAGGGCTGCTAGCAGAACTCGGAAGGTGTTTCTCGTGTGTTAGTCTACTTAACCACGCTTCCTTTGGGAACAACTCTTGCTGCGCTTTCAAGTTTGAGATAACTAATCAACATTCTTTTGTTAAATATTTTTTGGGTTCTCCAGTTCGAGATTACTCAACTACATGTTAAATCTATATTACACAAGTTTTGTTATATCCGAACCCGTCCTTATATCCAAACTTTGGATATGATGACTTCTATTGTACATTTTCCCCACGTTAAAAAAGACCTTGAGTCACATCTCTCTCAATTGGGAGAGAAGAGTAAATAATACTTCTATTGTACATGTACACTACCGGCCATAATTATTAGGCCACCTCAGTGTTTAAAAAAATATATTTCATACTATTTTTTAGTATTTATTGCCAAGTGAATAATTGTAAATGAAAATAGAATGGTTCTTTTGTTAATACTGCACAATAACACGTGCATCAAATGAATTTGTAAATATTTAATAATTACCTATATTGCAATTTCATCAATGAAAGAAGGAAGAAAATTTAGGGTGATTCGGATGAGTTCATCTTTGCTTTCTTGCCTTGTAAAATTTTGCAAAGTAATAATAACAAAAGAACCATTCTACTTTCATTTAGAACTATCCACTTAAAAATAGTATAAAATACATAATTTCTTTTTAAAAACTAGGGTTCTCTAATAATTATATCCGGTAGTGTATTCAAAATCGCAGGCCACAATTTAAACAAACTAAGGTACGGAGATGATACAGTGCTGATAGCAGACACAGAAAGGAAACTACATGACCTACAGAAAGTAGCAAAAGAAAGTAAGAAGAAAGGACTAGAAATAAATTGTACGAAAACCGAATGCATGGTCCTCAGTAAATAGGGCAGCCCAAAATGCCAAATACAGGTCGAGGATACCAGAATCAAGCGGGTAAAAAAAATTAAATACCTGGGAAGCGTTATAACAGAAGACGGAAAGTGCGACGCAGAGATCCGAAGGCAATTATCAATTTCAAGGCTTGGATGATTCTTATTTTTATTTAGGTTTAACTGTATCACAGTTCATCAGTAACGTTAGACATCCTATTGCCTTTACCGAGGATTGAAACCCGACTGAATTGGCGTCAGTCGGTGATTCTACGTCTGAGCCATGGGCGCCCGGGGGATTTGCCTGCTTTTTATTTAAGATTAATTCAATTTACATTGCGACACAGAAATTTCTATGTTTTGAGATTTTATCTCGTCAGAAGTTGAATAATTGTGTTGAAAATAACTTTTAAATTTGATTATAGAAAATTTCTGTTATTATATTTTATATTTCAGACCGTCCTCGGTCCTTCATCAGAAACATATGATTTAAAAATTCAAATTAGAAACGTATTTCGCGAGAGCGTCTGTGGAGAGAGTCTGTTTACATCACGTGACGCGTTTGTTTACATCACGTGACGCGTCTGTGGAGATAGTTTGTCTACATCAAGTGACGCAAAAGCGATAGATTTTTTTAAAAAAAATATTTGTAAACGTAAACCTATCGCTTTCTGCATCACTTGATGCAGACAAATCTCTCCACAGACGCGTCACGTGATGTAAACAAATGCGTCACGTGATGTAAATAGACTCTCTCCACAGACGCTCTCGCGAAATACGTTTCTAATTTTAATTTTAAAATCATTTGTTTCTGATGAAGGACCGAGGACGGTCTGAAATATAAAATATAATAATAATATAAATAAACAAATACTGTCAAAAAATACATTTTTAAACTCACAATTTTTTAATAATTTTTCCTATACATATTAAGACAGTATACGTGGATATATATATATATATATATATATATATATATATATATATATATATACATAGTGATGATCCACGTATACTGTCTTAATATGTATAGGAAAAATTATTAAAAAATTGTGAGTTTAAAAATGTATTTTTTTGACAGTATTTGTTTATTTCTATTATATATATATATATATATATATATATATATATATAATTGTAAACTTATTACTATACTCGTTTCGAAAAACTCCGAGTAAATACGCGGAAGGTGAAATGGTTGTAAAAAAAGAAAGAGCTAAGCACGTGAACAACAGTCAAAGTGCGTAGCCCAAAGAAAACCACAAGACGAGTAATCGATAAAAAAAAGTGCTCAATACGTATGCAGAGCAGAAAAAGTAAATAACCTAAAGAGCCAATAAACCAACAAGGTTTGTTGGCTCTTTAGGTTATTTACTATATATATATATATATATATATATATATATATATTAAACAAGATATAAAGCACCTCCTAACGATGTACGATACACATAACAAGAGCTAAATTTCATATTAAATTGCGAAGACTAAATATTTCTAAATAAATTCCTGATGAAGAATGGCAAAATCTAACTCAATGCCTCACCATTTTCAGACCTGAAAATGCATGAAACTTTAGGTGTGTTAGCCAATGTTCACCAGAAATTTATCTGGAATGATCTAGAAACTGCCATTTTGTATGATGACTCAATCACCTACCTACCATACGTGATAAATGCTTGGGTGGCCATGTCTGTTACAAATACTTTCACGGCTTCTGCTCCGATGAACTTATCTCCTTGGTCCCCCTTATATATAAATTTACACGAGCCACAAGGTTAGTAACTAGGTCCCGCCCTTTTACTGTGAAACCAATAAAATGTAAACAAAAATTCTACTCCATCAGCTTCTTTTCTCGCACTTCCCGCCTGTGGAATTGCCTTCCGTTTACTTGCTTCCCTGACAGCTACAATCTCCAAGAATTTAAATGTAAAGTCAACAATCATATCCACTCTCTTATGCTTCTTTCTCCGTCCACTCCACTCTCATCAGTATTCTCATCCTTCGCTTACCCACTTCCTGACACCCCCTGTAACCTGTCACTCTTTCTCATAACTTTCCTCCTATGTCACCCCATGCACACCAGTGGCAGTAAACTGCCTTGCTTAGGGCGAAATAATTGTAAAAAATCCATGAATGATTAGGCAAAAGATTTTCCTGCAGTAGGTTGACATTTATTTTTTGCGTTAGACTAGTTGCCAACATCCAGTTTGTCCTGCTATTAAACTCGTAGCTGGAGAGAGAAAGGATGGATTAATAGATTTCTCAAGGGTAATTGCGAGTAAGTGATTGAAATGAATTCAACTGGAATTCGAACCCAGCTCTCCTATTTCTCATTACGAGCCGATATTGAGATATTTTTCACCGCTGTACCTATGTAGCTTACTCCCTTATGAGTTGATTTCTTTATATTTTATTTAAATTATGTTATCAAATATCTGGCGCTTTGGGATTCTGTTATTGTTGATCACTGTTTTACTTTCAGCATTGTACTCTTTTGCTGGGTCCCTGCTGTTTCCCATCGAGCTCTTTCGAGACAGCTTTGTGAATTTAATCGCTATTTTTTTCTCTCTCTTTTCTTAAGTAAAAGTGATTTTCGGCATTTTCATCTTGGTCAGGTGCGGTATTCCTTTGGTGAGTTTTGTTAGTGTGTGCATAGAAAATGCATATCAACTACCCTTGCAACATCTGGAACCTGCCAAGAAGGTATAAAATGCCCATTTACCAAAATATCAGTTGCCGATTACCTGATAATTGTGAGATAAGGCATGGAACTTTTATCTTTAGTCGGCCATTGCTAAACGAAGATTTATTTACAAATGTATATATATATATATATATATATATATATATATATATATGATGTGCATATGTGTTTCGTGTGAGTGTTTAAATGTGCTTGTTTGCGTATGTACGTGTGTGTGTTTGCGTGCGTGTGAGCGTCAGCGCATGCGCGTGCACACAATGTGATAAGAAACAGAACTATAGAATCATCCTAGCGAAAGTTTTAATAAACAGTGCCCCACGTCAGGGCTTAGAACAGATAAGAATATGAGTAAAAGTTCATATATATATATATATATATATGTGTGTGTGTGTGTGTGTGTGTGTGTGTAATATAATATTATACACATAATAATATATATCTGTGTGTGCTTATGTGTGCTTGTTTGTATGTCTGTGCGTATATATATATATATATATATATGTGTGTGTGTGTGTGTGTGTGTGTGTGTGTGTGTAATATAATATTATACACATAATAATATATATCTGTGTGTGCTTATGTGTGCTTGTTTGTATGTCTGTGCGTATGTGTGTGCATGTGTGTGTGTGTATGTTTATGTCTGTCTGTGAAAATGTGTGTATGTGTGTGAGCAATGTAATAAGAAACAAGACTGAAAAAGTATCTTTAAGAATAAACAGAGTGGCTCACAACGACGGAGTAGTAAAATAGTGAAATAACGAGTAAAAGAGGATATATATATATATATATATATATATATATATATATATATATATATATATAGTTATCTTTTACCTCGAATTTTTTTAATTTTATTATATATTTTTTAATTATGTTTTAAAATTTTAACTTTTTTAAAGTTTAAAAATTTTAATATTTAAGTTCTTAATTTTTCATTATTATAATTTTAGGTTTCTTGATTTTAGTTTTTTTTTCTTACCAAGTCATTATTACTACAAATTAATAATATTATGCTACTATTATTATTACGATTAGAATTAAATAGAAAAATCAAACAGTCATACATCTAAAACAGAAAACTGGCTGCTCGGGTCAAATTTCATTGCTGTAACCAACGATGGTATTATGTGAATCTATATCAAAGACGCTAAGCAAAGCAAAGATTTAATACGTTAAGTTAAACCGCCTTTCTCCTTATCCTTTTCTTCTTCTTTTTTTTTTTTTTAATCGTGTCACCCCAAGGCATTCCACTGCCACTATAGCGCAGGGGGTTACATGGAGGGATTAGGTATAGGAAATGTCAGAAGGGGGGTGATAGACGACTTAGGATGTACATAGGGAGAGAGATGGAAGAGAGTGGGTGTGAGTTAGTGTGTTAGGAGGTATCTATTGACCTTACATTTAAACTCCTGGAGGGTGTAGCCGTCGGGGAAGCAAGCATGCGGTAGGGAATTCCACAAGCGGGAAGTGCGAGGAAAGAAGCTGTTAGAGTAGAAATTGCGGTTACATTTCATCGGTTTCACTAGTTGCCAATCTAGTATCTCGTGCAAATTCACATCTAGGGGGCACCAGTGATTTAAGTTCGTCAGAGCAGAAGCCATGAAAGTATTTATAGAAGAGGCACAGGGATGCCACGTCACGCCGGTGAGAGAGATACTGCAGGCGGTCAGCCAAGTCGGTATCAATCACATTACAGATTCTTCGCTGTATTTTGTCAAGAACCCCGAGGAGAATAGAAGGGGCACCCGACCAGATGTGGCAGCAGTACACGGGCGGATGGTGGATTTCTCCTTTTCTTTCTCTTTTCCCTTCTTTTTAATAGTTTTTTTTCTTTTTTTCTTTTTTCTATTTCACTTGACTTCGTCTGGATAAATTTGAAACAGTCACTTTTAGATGAATTTGTTTCGAGGAGAGGGTGGAGAGCGAAATATATTATTACCAATGGATTTGTAAAAGTATCTAACTTTTGTTTCCTGATTATATATATATATATATATATATATATATATATATATATATATATTCAGATAAACCTTAGCGGGGAAATAGCCATTTTCAACACGTCCTTTTACGACATGCCTTCTTCAACACCTTATAAACGGAGAATTAGGAAAAATTCTAAGCCCAGAGGTTAGCTTTGGTAAGAGAAGGGGTTAAAGTAATGGTTTTATTAGGGTTGGGCTAGGGGAAAAATTTAGTAGTAATTCTCTTTGGTAGTGGGAGGTAATTGGCTTGATCTTTGAGTTGGTAGTGGTAGGTGGTGGGGAAGTAACTGCTTGGCCAAATTAAAAAAAAAACTTTTTTGACTAATTGGAAGAAAGGAAAATTATTGTAATTTATACTTATTTCTATGGCAACACATACTTATGATCCACCTACGTTTATTTAGATGTATATTTTGGTAATGAAGTTTCAAAATTTGACTTTTCTGCCAAAACATTGATTACATCAACATCTTATGCTATCAGGGGTCCTAGCCTTGACAATGAGCTTCCATTTTATCTGGAGATTTAAGTTACTTTCTTTTAATTGCCAGTATTTTCTAGAAAGGGCCGTTTGGTATCTTAAACAAGGGTTGGTGAAGGAGTGCCTGTGGGCATAAAGCCGTTGCTTCCAAATTTCCGCCCAAATTCATACATATATATATATATATATATATATATATATATATATATATAGGTAATAACTATACTCATATCGGAAAACCTTCCCCGAATCTACGAAGAAGGGAAAAATGGTTTAAAAAAAAAAGAAAGAACTAAGTACATGAACATCAGTCAAAAGTGTTCGGACCTAGTCAGTACGGAGCCCAGAGAAAAATTTTCGACGCGAGTAATCAACTAACAAAAAAAAAAACGCTCAGTACTTAGGTAGAGCGGGATAAGTAAAGTATACCTAGTGAGCCAGACAGACCTACCGAGGTTTCACTTAAACGGATCGTCAGCTTTCCCTGACGATCCGTTTAGGTGAAACCTAGGTCGACCTGTCTGGTTCACTAGGTATATTTTACTGATATATATATATATATATATATATATATATATATATATATACTAGCAGTATAGCCCGGCGTTGGTCGGATGTAATGAAAGCTTTAAAACTAATCAATTGTTCTGGAGTTCAGACTCTTTGGACGTTGGCACAAAAGAATAAAAAGCAGTAGTTGTTTCCAGTTAAAGCGAAACCGTAGACTGAAAGAAAAATGAATGGATGTAAGTCAAATTTTGATTTCCTGGTGTCGATATCAAATACGTTTTTTCGTGGTAAACTGAATTTTGAAGGCTAAATAAGTCCTCTGAGTAAATGGTATCATGGTTGACACTAAGAACTACAATTATACTTAGAGCTAAACCCGAAGCAAAAATTAAAATAAGAGGGCTGGAAAAAAAAACAGACATACAGACAGATAAACACACACACACACATATATATTATCGATTTTCTGCACTATTGTAAGAACTGCAACCTTAAAACTTCCGAATATCGTTTCTTATGTCATTGTCTATGAGTATATCAAATTTGATTAAAATCGGACCATTCCTTCTATAACCCGACTTTTTCGATTATTGATTTTCGATATTTATCGGGGCTACCTCGACACAAAACCTAGCTAAGAAAACTCGCAGACGCTTATAGTACAACTGTGTAAATTTTCAAGAAAATCGGTTCAGCCGTTTCGGAGTCTATAGGTAACGGACATACACACACAGAGACACACACACATACCCACACAGACAATGTTCCATTTATAAATTAGTTAATATATACATTACAGCAAAAAGTTAGACAAGTCCAAAACGAGGGTAGTTAATATTTATGATTTGCATATATGTATAGGTATAAATTGCCACCTTTCTTTTTTATTTTGCATTTTAGTTTGTTTTCAATTTTATTATGACAATTGCGCAGTATATTAGGATCAGTTAGGCACCGTCTGTGTTAAAAAGTGCATCATGACGGAAGTCATGCCGTCATACATTTGGAAACGGCATGCATTCGCGTCGGAGGCTCTAATACCATCATTTCAGGGAGTTAGTGGGTAAATCCGAGGACAGTGCAGAGGATTCGGAAAGAATTAGATGGGTGTAATGGTGAATATCTCCCTAGCAAGTGCCACCTTGCCGTGGTTAGGTGGCTTGCGTGTCTCAATGACCCGGAGAGATATACTGGCGGGAGATTCGTTTCCTAGTAAAGTCACCCAAGCCAGACCTGACCAAAAGCACTCGCTGGTCCTCCAGGTTGAGGGCTCGTCCCCGGTCTTTGGGCTGGAGGCACCAAATTAAGACTGAATAAGACCAGTTTAAGACCAGTTTCGGCCTGTTTTAAACCTATCCACCGCGGTGGATAGGTAATGTTATGACCAGTATCTGAGCTTACGCGCTCAGGTTCCCCACGTTAAAAAAGACCTTGTGTCACATCTCTCTCAATTGGGGGAGAAGGATAAATATTGGACTAACAATAAAACAAACCTGTTACAGGAACCGGAAAAGCGGGCCTATGTTCCCCAAGGAATCAAGTGGCATAAGAAGAAGAAAGGTGAATACGAAGTTGTTTAGAGTGATGACGACCTTATGATTTTATTCTTTTCACAGAGCCTCAAACTCAAAACAAAGGCCTACATTAATTACATTGAAGAGGTTGTGCTGTCCTGAGTCAAGAGGCGTATTTTGGAAGACTCTACGTATAGTAACAGGAGCCTGCTCTATGCCATACATACAGGAGAAACCAGTCATGGCTTTTAGGCAATTTCTGCGACTACATCATCCCTTGCATCTGGCCACCTAACTCTCCAGACTGCAACAACCTTAGTTTATTATTTGTGGGGCACATTTGAGCGAGAGACCAACAAAACTCCTTGTAACACCAAAAATGAACTGAATTCAAGGATTATGACAGCATTCATCTAAGATACAGTTCGGAAGAGTTGTAAGATACCGTTCGATAGAGTTGTAAAATATTCCGAAGTCGTCTTGAAGCCAATGGCGATTTTATTGAATAAATTTACTCTTTAATATTTCAAGACTTTTTGTGTAATTTTGGTAAATATATCTGTTAAAATGAGACGTGAGCTTTATTTTCATTTTTGCGTCATTTAGACGACTTTGTCCATCTGTATATTCAAACGACCGTATATAAAACGAATGATATACCAAATGATGTCTATATCAAACAAGCTATATAAAAAAACGAAAGCTAATTTGTGTTATAAACTAATAACTCAACCTTCAGTCAGTCAGTTATACACGCTTGGGCGATCATGTCTCGAAAGAGACATGGTTGACTGGGCACACAATTTTCCCGCAGTAGGTTGCGATTATTTACTGCAGTAGACTGGTTGCCAACTAAGGCTATAGAACCCAGTCTGTTTTGCGATTTAACTCATAGCTGGAGGGAGAAGCAGTAGATTAATATTTTTCCTAGGGAATTTGCGCGTAAGGGAATGCAACGAATTCAACTGAACCTTAGTGAAATTCAAACCCGGATCTCATGCGTTGAAGTTTGAAAGATTGCAAAAACTATATATAATTGGGTCCATTCAGACTATAGCTTACCGAAAATCCACTGGAGTATTTAAGAAAGTGTTCGCATACTAGTGATATATGCTGTCACTTGATTTCGAATGACAGACACCAGTTTCTGATGATGTGAAAATTCGATAAATACAGCTATTAATAATAATAATAATAATAATAATAATAATAATATTTACATTGGACAATGTGCAAACATTATGGAAAAGCTGTAAACAAACACTGGTATGAACATCATCCAGCACCGGTTACAGAAATAGAAGATGTAACCATTCTATGGGATTACACCATCTACACAGACAGAAAAATTGAAGCAAACAGGCCAGACATTATTGTTAAAAACCAGAAGGAGAAAACTTGTCTATTAATTGATATGGCTTGTCCAGCGGATTGTAACATAGCAATCAAGGAATTTGAAAAACTGTCAAAATATAAAGACCTGGAAATTGAAATAGAAAAAATGTGGAAATTGAAAACAAGAGTTGTGCCAGTGATAGTAGGTGCACTTGGAATGATAAAAAATGGAACAAAACAACACATTGAAAGAATCCATGGAAACCCCAGCTTAAGAGACATACAAAAAATTGTCTTATTAAGTACAGCCCACACACTAAGGAAAACGTTATCTATGTAAAGCTAGGGATGATAGGGAAGATAGAAAAACATGAAATGGAGTCATAACAACACGCCACTACCTGCCTTAGGTCTCCCCGCAGACTTGGTTGGTAGTGAGACCAAAGCAGAAATCGAAATATGATGAAAAATGATATAATAATAATAATAATAATAATAATAACAATAGTAGTAGTAGTAGTAGTAGTAGTAGTAGTAGTAGTAGTAGTAGTAATAATAATAATAATAATCATAATAATAATAATAATAATAATAATAATAATAATAATAATAAACAAACTTTATTGCCTATACGCGCCTGACGCCTTCAGGGCAAAATTTCCCCGCTATTTGTTTACCTTCCATTAGTTTTAAAGACAAAGACAAGAAAATCGAAAAATAAACAAGAAATAAAATAAATGTTTACCATTTATTATATGTACTCATAACAGCATTCTTTCGTAATGGACTGATTTGCTTTTCTCGTCTGTAAATAGCTTGCCCCTTGCTGAAAAAGAGTGGAAAAAAATATATCCAAAATATTTTTAAAAGATCACGCGTTTCAGAAATTTTTCAATATATATATAAAATAATAGAAATTTTCCAGAATATCATTTACTGATTTTAATTTTTCGTATTTTTTTTTCAATTTGAATTTTCCGATTTGTCACTATGAAGTTTCTTGAATTCCCCAAGGCAAATTCAAAAAGGTTGTCTTTACATTAGCATCCTACAATCTGAAAACCTTCCCAGCATGCTATTAACAAGGTGCCGTCCTACCGATTATATATATATATATATATGAAATTTTCACTAAATTATCGGAAATATTATGCCCGAATAAATCATTTTTAAACATTTCTCCTCAACTAAAACATTACCTGAAAGCCTACCTAAAACAAACAAATCAATCTTTACAACGTATATGAATTGTTAAACAAAGTCACTTTTGGTTGCAACTTAACTGTTACTTCGATAAGGCTTTTGAAAAAAAAAATGAAGAAAAACAGTTATTTGAATATTACTGCAAGCGACCTAAAACTTAAGATGAACGGAGAGCAAACCGATCGAAATGTAAAGATTAAAAGTAGCAGAACCTTTGAAAATGTAATGGATTTCTTATTTCTGAGTAATCGTAGTCTAAAAAATACACGCGAAAAGACCCATATTACATCGTTAAGTATTAAACCGTAACAGCTATAACAGAATATTGCAATAATAATCGTAAGTATGAATGCAAGACATTATTTTAAGAAGTAAGAGGGTACAAATGAAAAGATTAGGAATTGACAATTTTTTCCATTTCACAAAAATAGACGTTTAACCAAAACAGAAACATGATAGCATTAGCAACTCCTCTAAATTCTGTTTATTTATTTACGGTATATTTCCTCATATAAGTAGACATTTAAATCTTAGAAATTACCAACCTCCACCAAACAGGGGGTATTTTAAATATCAGTTACAAAAAGTTAAACTTAAATCCTGCTGTCTATCGTCACTGGTAAGTAGTTTAGTATGCTTTAGCATTATAATGCTGTACTAAATTATAAATGTAATAAAACTACTTTTACTTTTTGATTTCACATTCAGTCAGTTGGTTAAGTGCCATACGTGATACACGCTTTGGGCGATCATTTCTCGATCATGTAATCATCTCAGAAACGTTGCATTGTAGTGAATAATAGGAGATTAGGTTCTATAGTCTTGGCTGACAACCAGTCTAATTGCAGAAAGCAATTGCAACCTATCTTCTGCGCAGTCAGTCTGACTATTTCGAGACATGACTGACTGGGCAGAAGATAGGTTGCAATTGCTTCCTGCATTAGACTGGTTGTCAGCCAAGACTATAGAACCTAATCTCCTATTATTCAACCCATAACTGGAGGGAAGATACGGATTAATACCTTTCCCAAGGGTATTTGTGCATAAGTGAATGCAAAAAATTCAACTGGAATTGAAACTCGCAACGCGATTTGTCGTTCCGAGACGATATTCACAACAATGCAACATTTCTGAGATGATTACACAACATTTTTCAAAAGTTTAAGTGAACTGTAGCGAACACGAAATTAAAAGTAACTCTTTACTCTTTTCACTTTTTACAAAAATTACGTGTGAAATCCTGATTTTGATAAATAGGAAAAAGATTGGCCCCGTACAGAAAGAAAAAAAACGAAGCCGAATTTCGCGATCCGATGTTAAACTGAGTTTCTAACCAATGGAAAGAAGCGATTTCAAAAACTGGAAGAAAAATTAACAATCCAGTGTGAAAAAACTAAATGGCTATGAAAACACAAAGAAAGTCAGAATCAGTTAATGAGATGGAAGAAGCGATATCATACACCAGCAACATATGAAAAAAAAAACTTTAAGTCTGACCAGGACATAAAGTTCCGACACACATTCCTTCTCCTTCTTCACTCGTGTGCTGTTTTCCTTTACCTCTTCTTCTCCATCCTCAACATTCTCACAATCAACAAAGAAGAAGACGAAGACAACAACAAGATACCTTAACTGACTCCTAAATATCAACGTCTGATAAATACAATTTCTCTCATTGCTTCATCCTCCTTTTCCCCTTCTAGACAGCCATAAAAAAGGAAAAGAACACAGACTTTATTAGTAACCTGTTAATCTTTCTACATACACACATTCTGCTACTTACGACTACAAGGTCTAGATACACTTAACTCCTTACTACTATTTCTCTGGATTCACTTAACTACATACGTACATTTTCTCTTTGAGTATTTAACTCCTACAAATCTATGTTATTCTGTTGTGTTAATAAAATTCTACTATAAACATACAAACGAAAGAATTTTATTCTTCCACCTTCAACTTCTGAGGCTTACGACCATATCACGTTGAATCTCGCTCGATCATCGAAGTTAAGCAACGTTGAGCCTGGTCAGTACTTAGATGTGTGACCGCTTGAGAATACCAGGTGCTGTAAGCGTTTAGTGACGGATGTGCGTCGTGGTGCGGTGGATATCGGCTCAGAAAAAGAAATCAGTGAGCCGAGTTCGAATTCCAGTTGAATACCCTGCATTCACTTAAGCACTGGTACCCTTGGGAAAGGTATTAATAACAAGGGCAGGACTTGGAGACACTGCCCTTAAAAAACAAATCCAAATAAATTTTGATACTCGAAAAGAAAATATTATTACTAGACACAAAAACTTGTATAAAAATAACAATAAATTATTGAAAGAAAAAGCATTACCAGCAATAAAAAAAATTAAATGGCAATAAATGACCCGCCGAGGTTGATATGCCATAAAACAAACCAACCAATCAACTTCTGATTAGCTTCTGATAAACTCTTAAGTTGTTGGAACTGTCGATTATGTCTATAAATTGGTCTTGTACCGCCCCCTACTTTACTGGTGTCAGTCAGTTAAGTGCCATACGTGAAACACAATTTGGGCGATCATGTCTCGAAAGAGACATGACTGACTGGGCAGAAGATTATCACGCAGTAGGTTGCCATTGCTTTCTGTGGTAGACTGGTTGTTAGCCAAGGCTATAGAACCCAATCTGTCCAGTTATTTAACCCATAACTGGAAGGAAGAGACGGATTAATACCTTTCCTAAGGTATTAATCCTGCGCGTAAGTGAATGCAATGAATTCAACTGGAATTCGAACTTGGCTCCCCGATTTCTCGTTCCGAGCCGAAATCCACTGCACCACAACGCACATCCTACTTTACTGGTGACCATGCGAAAAACACGCAGAAGGGCTTCTCTCTACTTCAGAACAACATGAACAAGTAACAAGTAACGTAAACAAACCATTCGTTCTTGGTTTGTAAAGCTGTGAAAATGTTCTCACCAATCACTATATCTCGTAGTAGTGTGAAATATAAACATTTAGGATAACATGCAATCGTCAAACTATCTTTTTCGATAACACATTATACTGTAATTTTCACGCAATCTTGTTTACATTCGTAAGAGTCGTATAAATAAAATCGTTATTATTTTTATCATAAAGATTCATGTTAATACTTGTTTATTTTATTTCTTTGGACTTTATGGCGATAAGTGTAAGCAAAACAACATTTTCAACAAAAAAAAACAAACTCAATTCATATTCGTAGGAATCATTATCAGAGGCTTTAAGGCTACTGGTAGTCTTTGCTAGCCTATTTATTCGATCGACTCATACAATGGTGATCAGATACAGTTAGAATGATTTACCTAGATTTTGGATATCGTATAGTCTGTAGGTTGCATTGTATGTGGAAATATAGAGTATTTATTACGTATGATTACTTTTCTCATGAATACCAGAAAAATATTTTCTGATGACTTTCTTCTTTATAAAAAATGAAATAGTCCAATGTTTATCTAATGTAATGGATGTGCATTGTGGAGCAGTGGATATCGGCTCGGAACGAGAAATCCGGGAACCGAGTTCAAATTCCAGTTGAATTCCTTGTATTCACTTATGCGCAAATAACCTTGGGAAAGGTATTAATCCATCTCTTCCCTCCAGTTATGGGTTAAATAACAGGACAGATTGGGTTCTATAGCCTTGGTTGGCAACCAGTCTACCGCAGAAAGCAATGGCAACCTACTGCGGAATAATCTTCTGCCCAGTCAGTCATGTCTCTTTCGAGACATGATCGCTTAAAGCGTGTATCACGTATGGCACTTAACTCACTGAATGGCAGAGCGTAACCTTGTGACATACGTAGGAACGAGCAGGGAAGGATGAAATATTTATAGAATAAAAAATATGCTTCTTCTCGGAGTACAAGCAAGTGTCCACATTAAAAACAGGTTCATTAAAAATAAAATAAAAAAAACAACTATAGCAAAATATTCGGGGGTATTTGTTTCAATCATTTCACATTTAGTAAGGCAACAGATTCAGTCAGTTAAGTGCCATACATGATACACGCTTGGGCGATCATGTCTCGAAAGAGACATGACTGACTGGGCAGAAGATTATCCCGCAGTAGATTGTCATTGGTTTCTGCGGTAGACTGGTTGCCAACCAAGACTATAGAACCTAATCTGTCCTGTTATTTAACCCATAACTGTAAGGAAGAGACGGATTAATACCTTTCCCAAGGGTATTTGCGCGTAAGTGAATGCAACGAATTCAACTGGAATTCGAACTCGGCTCCCCGATTTCTCGTTCCGAGAGAAATATCCACTGGACCACAACGCACATCCCAACAAATTACTAATCCCAAATTGATTAGCAAGAATCAATGAAACAGAGAAAAATTGCCGATAAGTAAGAACAGGATTAAAAAAAAAAAATGAAAACAAGAATTGATATTGTAAATATTTTTAGAACGTTGCAGTTGATAGAAAAGCAAAGAGTAACTGGGAATAAGTTATTTAGGAAAAAAAAGAATAAAAAGAACCAAATTAAAGGAGACACACGAAAAGGATTGACATCACCGTTAAACTTTTCAACATTGTAGTTGACTGGAAGACAAGGAGGAAACCGAGAAAATGTGTTATTGAGAAGAAAGGACAATAAACTGAACCGTATTTAAAGAGGGAGAAGATAACGATTAACATTGCTGTTCTTCATCGTAATTGAAACGAAAGCAAGAAGGAAACCGAGAAATATTATTCAGGAGAAATGACAATAAACTGAACCGTATTTAAAGAGAGAGAAGATAACGATTAACATTGCTGTTCTTCACCGTAATTAAAACGAAAGCAAGAAGATAACCGAGACAATTTAACTGAAAAAAATGACAATAAAATAAATCGCATTCAAGGCGACAGCAGACAATGATTGTCATGACATTGAATCATTTAAGCATCATAGTTGAACGGAGAAAAAAGCTGAGAAAATTTTATTGAAGAGCAAAGACAATAAAATGAACCCTATTCAAGGGGACGGAAGATAATGATTTTCATAACATTTAATCCTTCGAGCATCGTAGTTGACCGGGAAGCAAAAATGAAAGCCAGAAAATTCTACTGAAGAAAAAAGAAAACAAAATGAACGATATTCAAGGAGACGGACGATAATAATTTTTCTGATATTTAATCCTTTCCATATTATACATGACAGGAAAGCAAGAAGGAAACCGAGACAATTTTATTGAACAGAAAAGACAATAAAATGAAACGGGGTTTAAGGACATGAAAGGTGATGATTTTCATGACATATAATCATTTGAACGTTGTTGTTGACTGAAAAGCAAGAAGGAAACCAAAATAATTTTACTGAATAGAAAATACAATAAAATTAACCAGATTTAAGTTGAAGAAACGTAATGGTTTTCATTACATTTAATCTTTTAAATTTCGTTGTGGAAAGCAAGAAGGAAACCAAGACAATTTTACTGAATAGAAAATACAATAAAATTAACCAGATTTAAGTTGAAGAAACGTAATGGTTTTCATGACATTTAATCTTTTAAATTTCGTTGTGGAAAGCAAGAAGGAAACCAAGTCAATTTTACCGAATAGAAAATACAATAAAATTAACCAGATTAAAGGTGACGGAAGATAATGATTTTCAAGACATTTAATCTTTTGAAATTTGTAGTTGACAGGAAAGCAAAAAAAAGTGAGACAGTTTTATTAAATAGTAAAAACAATAAAATGAACCACATTCAAAGAGAAGGAAGATAATGATTGGCACGAAAATTAATATTTTAAACACCATAGTTGACAGAATGCAAGAAGGAAACGGAGACAATTCATTGAAGAAAAATGACAATAATATGAACGGGTTTCAAGAAAACAGAATATAATTATTGTAATGACATTTAATCTTTTTTTCAAAATCGCAGTTGACCGGAAAACAAGGGAAAAATTGAGACAGTTTTTTTCAGCAGAAAAGGCAATGAAATAATCCAAATTCGAAGAGACAGAAGGTAATGACTGAAATGTTATGTTATCTTTGAAACATCATAGTTGACAGAAAAGTTAGAACAAAACTAAGACAAATTTAATAAAGACAAAAGACAATAAAATGATTGTCATGACATTTAGTCTTTTGAACATCACACTGGACCGGAACGCAAAAGAACAGATAATTTAATTGAAGAAAAAAAGACAATAAAATGTACACGAGTCATAGAGACGGAACATAATGCTTGTTCTGACATTCAATCTTTAGTAAATCGTAGTAATAAAGAAACCTAGTCAATTTTGGGATGTGCGTTGTGGTACAGTGGATATCGGCTCGGAACGAGAAGTTGGGTGAGCCGAGTTCGAATTCCAGTTAAATCCATTGTCTTCACTTACGCGCAAATACCCTTGGGAAAGGTATTAATCCGTCTCTTCCTTCCAGTTATGGGTTAAATAGCAGGACAGATTGGGTTCTATAGCCTTGGTCGGCAACCAGTCTACCACAGAAAGCAATGGCAACCTACTGCGGGATAATCTTCTTCCCAGTCAGTTATGTCTCTTTCGAGACATGATCGCCCAATCGTGTATCACGTATGGCAGTTAACTGACTGACGAGAAAAGATCATAAAATAAACAGGATTCAAGAAGACGATAGATAATGAGTGTTACGCTATTTAATCTTTTGAACATCGTATTTTACCGGAAAGCAATTAAGAACCGGAGGAAATTTCACCGAGGATAAATGCTAATATAAAAAATTTGATTCAACGTGACGGAAAATAATGATTGTCATGACATTTAATTTTTTAAACATCGTATTTGACCAGTAATCAAGAAGGAGACTGAGACAATTTTATTCAAGAGAAAAGACAATAAAATGGACTGAGGTCAAGGTGACGGAATATCATGGTTTTCATGACGTTCAATCTTTTATATATCGTAGTTGAACGGAAAGCAAGAAGGCAACCGAGACGATTTTATTGAAGAGAAAAGTCAATATAATAAACCGGATTCAAAGAGCTATCAGAAAATGATTGTCATGACATATATTTTTGAACATTGTATTTGACCGGGAAGTACAAAGTAAACCGAGAAATTTTTAATGAGGAGAAATGCCAATAAAAAGAACTGGATTCAATGTGATTCAATGTGACGGAAGTATAACGATTGACATGACATTTAATCTTTTAAACACATTACTTGACCGGTAATGAGGGAGACTGAGACAATTTTATTGAAGGGTGAGACAATAGAATAAATTTGATTCAACGTGACGGAAAATAATGATTATCATGACATTTAATATTTTAAACATTGTAATTGAACGGAAAGCAAGATTAAACCGAATCCATTTTATTGTAAAGAAAAGATCATAAAATAAACAGGATTCAAGAAGACGATAGATAATGAGTGTTACGCTATTTAATCTTTTGAACATCGTATTTTACCGGAAAGCAAAAAATAACCCGATATAATTTCACCAACGAAAAATGCTAATCTAAAGAATTTAATTCAACGTGACGGAAAATAATGATAGTCATGACATTCAATGTTTTAAGCATTGTAGTTGAACGGTAATCAAGAAGGAAACTGAGACAATTTTATTGAAGAAAAAAGACAATAAAATGGACTGAGGTCAAGCTGACGGAATATCATGATTTTCATGACATTCAATCTTTTGAACGGACAGCATAAAGGAAACCGAAAAAATTTTATTGAAGAGAAAAGACAATAAAATGAACCGGATTAAAGGCGATGGGAGGCAAAGATTGTAATGACGCTTCATCTTTGGAACATCGTAGTTGACCGTAAAGCAAGAAGAAACCGATAAATTATTATTGCAGAGAAGTAAAATAAAAAGAAACGATTTTATTGTGACAGAAAATAAAAAACTGACATTGCAATTAATCTTTTGATCATCATCGTTGTCAGGAACGCAAGATGGAAACCAAGAAAATGCTATTGGGGATGATGACAATGAAAAGTTCCGGATTCAAGGCGAAATTGGTAATTAATGACATCTTTTGAAGATTCATAGGCGACAGATGAAAACATCGCATGACATACTTAGTGAACTTGAGCAAAAAAGCTCAGAAGAAATAACAGAAGGACGAAGTATATTGAGAGTTGCAACTGACTTGATATTGTTGATAACCATTATCACCTATGTCTCGATGGAATACGGCACTCAAAGAAAAAAACTTTTACAACAAAGCGAGAAGACTTAAAAATGAATGCCTTGTAAAGTACGACCATGAAAATTGCGCTACATCAGTCAGTTAAGTGCCACACATGATATACGCTTGGGCCATCATGTCTCGAAAGAGGGAGGACCGACTTGGCTAAGGATTTTCCCGCAGTATGTTGCCATTATTTTCTGTGAAGGACTGGTTGCCTACGAAGTCTATAGAATCCAATCTGTCCTGCTATTTTAACCCATACCTGGAGGGAGAGTTTATTACCGTTCCCAAGGATATTTGCGCGTAAGTGAATGCACTGAATTCAAATGGAATTCGAACTCGGCTCTCCGACTTCTCGTTCCAAGCCAAAATCCACTGCACTACTAAGTACATACAATGCAGATAATGTAACATACTTTAGATACAGGGCTTACGGCCCTATCACGTTGAATACACCGGTTCTCGCTTGATCACCGAAGTTAAGCAACGTTAAGCCTGGTCAGTACTTAGATGGGTGACCGCTTGGGAATACTAGGTGCTGCAAGCGTTTAGTGACGGATGTGTGTGCTTACGGCCATATCACTTTGAATACACCGGTTCTCGTTCGATCACCGAAGTTAACCAACGTTGAGCTATGGCGAGATGTAAAGCTGGCTGTGCATCGACGTTTTCCAGCCAATCTGACACAACTCGAAAAGTTCTATCATGAAGAATGACAAAAACAGTCCGCAGCCCATTGCAGCAAGCTCGTAGAAAGATACCCCAGGCGTTTGTAGACTGCAATTGATCATCTACAAAGTATTAGTTGATAACATTCCAAAGATGGTGTGTAGACTTTTGCAAAGACATTTTTCTAAGTTATATGATTTTAAGAATCAGTGTGAAATTTTTAAAATGTAATTTTTATATCAAAGGAATGTGTGATGGATTTGCTTATTATTTAACAATCGTTGGAACTGAAAAATGTGTTGTTCTCTGTTAAATTATACAAAATATAGAAATTTTCAAAATGGGATGTAGACTTTTGCAAGCCAGTGTATATAGCGAGTGAGGAAGAAAATGTTATTTAGAATGTATAATCAAACCGAATGCTAATTAATACGAATAGAGAAGAGAATAAAAGGACGAATTAATGCAATAAAATAAATGTCTAACATCCACAAATCATCCAGGCAACATTTTCCCATTATGTATGCGTGACCGGAAGCTTTGTAATTTGTTGATATTTATCAAGGAAGGAAACTCTACCCTGCGTGTAAATGTGTGTGTGTGTGTGTGTGTGTGTGTGTGTGTGTGTGTGTGTGTGGCACTTTTCCCTTTAAGTTCCTTGCTTACTTTTCTACGTTTAACACTTCATTGCGTTCAGATAAAAAACTCATATCAACTTCGTTTTGCGTAACATTTTTTTTATCTTTTCTTTTTTTCAAGTTTTTTTTTATCTTGTGAAAGATTGCTGTATCAAGTCAGGAGAAATCTTTAAGTTATCTATTCATTCATATATTTTTCTTTTTTTATGGAAGTTGTTTAGATTCAAGGTGAATACTTATTGCTAGAAATAATTCTCATTATAGAAAAAACCCAGAGACAATAATTGAATAACCAGTTTAGAAGAAAAGTAAAAAGAAGAAAGAAAGAAAGAAAGAAAGAAAGAAAGAAAAAGAAAGAATGAAAAAAGAAAAAAGAAAAAGAAAAAAGAAAAATGGAAAAAGAAAGAAAGTAAAAAGGCGAGAAAGAAAGAAAGAAAGAAAGAAAGAAGGGATAAAAGGACAAAAAAAAGACAAAACAAAGGACAAGAAAAAAACAAAAAAGAAAAAGAAAGAAGGTAAAACAAAGAAAGAAAGGAAGAAAGAAAGAAATGAAGAGAAAGGAGGAAAGAAAGGAAGTAAGAAAGTAATAAAAGACAAGAAAGAAAAAATGAAGGACAAGAAAGAAAGAAAAAGAGAAAAGAAAGACAGAAAAAGAAATGACAAGAAAAAAAAGAAATTAAAGAAAAGAAAGAGAAACAAAGAAAAGAAAAGAAACAAACAAACAAACAAAGAAAGACGAACGAGAAAAGAAAGGAAAAGAAAGAAAGAAAAAAGAAAGAAAGGAATGGAGAAAGAAAGAAAGAAAGAAAGAAAGAAATAAAGGAAAAGAAAAACAAGAAAGAAAGAAAAGACAATAAAGAAAGAAAGAAAGACAGAAAGAAAGAAAGAAAGAAAAAAAGAAAGAAAGCGACAACGTTGATGTCGAAAAGTAGGTAAAGAGGATAAAAAGTAAAGGAAAAAGAAGAATAAAACAAAATAAAAAAGAAAGAGAAAGCGTCAAGAAAAATATTAAAAAACATCTGTGAAACAACGAAGAAAAAAAAACAAAGTGTAAAGACATAAAAACGAAAAACAAATTGTGAAAGAAATGAAGAACATAGAATGAACAAAAAAGACAGAAAGGCAAACCATACCTTAATCGCTGTCGTTTCCAGGTTCAACCTGACACGGGGTGGTTGCATCTGTTAGGGTCCCAACCATGGACAAAAAGTAAATCCTCAAATAAAACTGTACGAATGCATAAAAATATATTTTTATAATAAAAATACCAGTCATACATTTTCAAAGTAAAGAAAAAAATGACCAGGAATTCATTTTCTAAAATAAATTACTTTTGCTTCTAAGAAAATTAAATTTTGGTATTAAATGACCCATAAGATGTTGATGTTCTACTAAATAAACATTACGATATAATGGCGATTTTCCTTAGCGGACGCAGGTTCAAATCATATTCTTCTAACGAGAGTTCTCGAATATCGAGTCCGCTAGATGTAAATACATAAATACACTGTTTGATAAAAACCAGGACATCTACCGACACATGCGAATCCAATAAAAAAGCGTTTAAAAATTAAATTAAAAATTTATCAGATTTAATCTATTTCTTAAACAATTGTCTTTGTTTATGTTAGGATAGTGTACACACAAAAATTACCATACAAATAGAGACAAAAAATCCAAATTATTTTTAAAATAAGATGGCTCGATTATCTGAATTAAACTTTTCAATTTTCGATTAGTAAATATAGTCTTCATTTAATAACTCACCAACCTAACGTTTACAAGTCTTTGAAATATTTTAAAAATATTTTTAAAACTTTATAAATTATTATAATTGCAAAAGCATGAAAACAATTCTTTTAAAGTTTCATTATTAATCGAATTTTTTTTTTGTTCATATCTTAATGTCCTTAATTTATATTATTTATCAAAGCAGTTAAAAAATCTCATTAAATTAAATAAAGTGATAAATTTATTTCAGTTTTTAAAAATTTTGTTACTGGGAGCAGATTTTCAGAAAAGGGGCAGATGATTTACACCCCCAAATAAGTCATGCGTTTTATTAATAAAGCCAATTTTGCCTACAAAATTGAATTTCTTGAAATTTCATGAATATAAGTGTGGCGGAGGTAACAGATGTAAAAAATATTTTTTCTAAGATTTTTTTAAATAATAATTTAAAAAATAATTTAATTCACTTTTTAATAAGTTCTAAAACTTTCATTAAAATCCGACAATTATTTGATATTTGTAAGAATTTTCAAATTAATGTGTTTTTCACCGAAAAAAATGAGTTGTGTAATAATAAACTTTCTTAACGATTTGGTTATACGCTAACTAAAATCAAAACGATTTTTTACCTAAATTTGGAATGTGTTAAAAAGGATTTAAAAATTATTAAAACATAATCTTAAAATAGTTTGATCTTTTCTCTTAATAATAACAAATATTTTCTTGAAAAAAGTTCGTTTTTATTAAGTTTAGGACCTTTTTCTTTAAACTCTACTATTTCTTCAGTGATTTAGCGGAGGTACCTGGGGTGGGAGGTGCATTGTGGTGCAGTGGATATCGGCTCGGAACGAGAAATCGGGGAACCGAGTTCAAATTCCAGTTGAATTCCTTGCATTCACTTATGCTCAAATACCCTTGGGAAAGGTATTAATCCAAATCTTCCCAAATCTTATGGGTTAAATAACAGAACAGATTGGGTTCTATAGCCTTGGTCGGCAACCAGTCTACTGCAGAAAGCAATGACAACCTACTGCGGGATAATCTTCTGCCCAGTCAGTCATGTCTCTTTCGAGACATGATCGCTCAAAGCGTGTATCACGCATGGCACTTAACTGACTGACCTGGGGTAGTTTTATTTGATTTCAAATGTTTTTCTTTGATGATACATTGCTTTCGAAGTTCGGTCATCTAAGTGGTATCCATTTTGAGAATCAGGTATAAATAAAGTGATGGATAAGAGATTGTTGGAGATAATAAAATAAGAAATAGGATATATACTTCTGCTGATGTGAGGATGTGCGTTGTGGTGCATTGGATATCGGCTCGGAACGAGAAATCGGGGAGCAGAGTTCGAATTCTAGCCGAATTCATTGCAGTCACTTACGCGCAAATACCGTTGGGAAAGGTATTAATCCGTCTCTTCCTTCCAGTTATGGGTTAAATAACTGGACAGATTGGGTTCTATATCTGATCCTGGAGGGGACATTTCATTACCGTCGACTCAAGACCGACAAATAGATGATGGCCGTAATAGTGTTGGCTGTTTGTCCATGTGATTTATTAGTTACAACAGCCTAATTGGCTGTAGAACGTTTAATTTGGAAACTTTTCATCCCACCGAAAATGGGAATTATTTGTCAATAACTGCTTAAATTAAAAATGAAATCATCTATTGAGAAATAATCATTTATACATTACTTTCATTCGGCTCTAAAAATCATGTTTTAAAAATAATATTTTCATTTGTTTTTAAAAAGACATGCATTAAAAATTATCCTTAATAAATTACTTTAATTTGCTTTTAAAAGTCATGTTTTAAAAATGGTCCTTAATAAATAACTTCTATTTTTTTAAAAGTCATGCTTTAAAATGATCCTTAATAAATTTCTTTTATTTGTTTTTAAAAATTCATGTTTTAAAAATGTTCCTTAATAAATTTCTTTTATTTGTTTTTAAAAATTCATGTTTTCAAAATGATCCTTAATAAATTACTTCTATTTGTTTTCAAAAAGTAATGTTTTATAAATGAGCCTTAATAAATTTCTAATATATTGTTCTTAAAAATTAATGTTTTAAAAATGATCCTTAATAAATTATTTTATTTGTTTTTAAGAAGTCATGTTTTAAAAATGATCCATTTATTTGTTTTTAACAAACGAATCGAATCTATTGCTGCATCTAACGCTAGAAAGATGGGGTCACTGTGTTAGGCCAGAACGTTTTACGCGTCAGAATCTATCTTGCACATTTATAAATTTACCATTCCTCCGTATCTTGTTGACATATCTGATAGGGTGATCCTGCTATTCATCTTGAGGTTCTAGGAATCCAAAGAAGAACTGGCAATGAAATAGATCCTGTCTTGGCATTCAACTTTTGTCACTTTCTCACCAAAGTAACGTGGCTTCCCTCTGTCTTTTCTACAAATGTTTAAGGTAACTGTTCTAACGAGCTTTTTTTGGTGCTCAGACCACGTGCTTTTAAGGGTGCAACTAGTTAAAATAGTTAAATTTAACAGCCACTTCTCAAACTTTTTTATTTTCTCGCACTTCAAGCCTGTGGAACTCTCTTTCGTTTATTTTCTTTATTGATAACTACAATCGCGAAAAATTTAAATGTAACGTTAACTGCCATCTTCTCTTGTCATTTGTCCTTTCTTCAATACCTCCCTGTACCGAGTATTTTCTCTCTCTGTAACCCCCCTGCACACCAGTGGTGGTCCAGTCTTACTTGGCGTGAAATGATTTTAAAAAAGTCGAAAACTGTCCTCTGCTTTCAATAGAAAAAATCTTGTTCCCCTTCATAATAACATTAAATGCACATTTATAGATCTGGCAGACCTTACTGCTTTCGACAATATAAAATAAATGTCGTTCAACTCCATGAGAAATCAACGCTGCATCCACTGAGAATAAAAGGAAAATATTTTGAAACTTGTTTGGTCTTACACTATTTACATTATTAGGACTATTGTCTTCATCTTTGTTGCCATTTGCAGCTGTTTCGGCCGTTGTAGGCTATGGCCTTCTTCAAATGCTAGCAATTTCGAACCGAGCCCTTTATTACAATCATTTGGGCATATCATTCTCATTCCTTGCGTAGAGCCTCTTTTGGTAGACATGAAATATCTCTTTCTAACCCTCTAAGTTATTGATCACCTCTGCTCTATCCTGGTATTGAACTCACAATTTTTTGGGGTCAAATCACAGTGAATGTAATAAAGGGCATTTTGGTTTCTGGCTTTTTTTTTTTTTAGCGGCGTAAAAAACTCTATTGGTTATTTAATGTCGAAATCTAAATATTTGTATTTTGGTTGGTTGGTTGGTTGATTTTGTTTAGCGGCGTAAAAAACTCTATTGGTTATTTAATGTCGAAATTTAAATATTTGTATTTTGGCTGGTTAATTTTGTTTAGCGGTATATCAACCTCTATGGGTTATTTAATGTCGAAATTTAAATATTTGTATTTTGGCTGGTTAATTTTGTTTAGCGGTATATCAACCTCTATGGGTTATTTAATGTCGAAATTTAAATATTTGTATTTTGGCTGGTTAATTTTGTTTAGCGGTATATCAACCTCTATGGGTTATTTAATGTCGAAATTTAAATATTTGTATTTTGCTTGCTTAATTTTGTTTAGCGGTATATCAACCTCTATGGGTTATTTAATGTCGAAATTTAAATATTTGTATTTTGCTTGGTTAATTTTGTTTAGCGGTATATCAACCTCTAAGGGTTATTTAATGTCGAAATTTAAATATTTGTATTTTGCTTGGTTGATTTTGTTTACCGGCTTAAAAAAACACTATTGGTTATTTAATCTGGAAATTGAAATATTTGTATTTTGGCTGGTTAATTTTGTTAAGCGGCGTATAAAACTCTATTGGATATTTAATGTCGAAATTTAAATATTTGTATTTTGGTTGGTTGATTTTGTTTAGCGGCGTATAAAACTCTATTGGTTATTTAATGTCAAAATTTAAATATTTGTATTTTGCTTGGTTCATTTTGTTTAGCGGCGTATAAACCCTATTGGTTATTTAATGTCGAAATTTAAATATTTGTATTTTGCTTGGTTGATTTTGTTTAGCGGCGTATAAACTCTATTGGTTATTTAATGTCGAAATTTAAATATTTTTATTTTGGTTGGTTGATTTTGTTTAGCGGCATATCAACCTCCATGGGTTATTTAATCTGAAAATTGAAATATTTGGATATTTGTTGCTTGATTTTGTTTAGCGGTATATCAACAGCTGTGGGTTATTTAATGTTGAAATTTAAATATTTGTATTTTAGTTGGTTGATTTTGTTTAGTTAAATATCAATCTCTATGGTCCATTTAATGACGAAATCTAAATATTTCTATTTTGTTTGGTTGATATTGTTTAGCGACGTATAAAACTGTATTGGTTATTTAATGTTGAAATTTAAATATTTGTATTTTGGTTGGTTGATTTTGTTTAGCGGCATATCAACCTCTATGGGTTATTTGTTGTCGAAATTTAAATATTTGTCTTTTGGTTGGTTGATTTTGTTTAGCGGTATATCAACCTTTATGGATTACTTATTTCTGAAACTTAAATATTTTGTACGCGAGTTGTTTTTTTTTTTAGTTAATCCTTTAGTGATTTAAATCTTACGAATTAACTCATAGCTAGAGGATGAAGAAGTATATTCTTATATTTCCAAAATTTGCGTGTAATTGAATGCAACGAATTTAACTCCAATTGGAACCAGCTATTTTGAGTCGTTATCCCAATTCAGAAATGAAAGCTAGTCAAAAAAAATAATTCGGCTCATGAATCAAAACTTTCAACAAACTGAATGCATATTGACGCTGTGGATTTGAAGCATTTCCAAGAATTCAATATTCAAATTGAATTAAACAGAAAAACATAAATATTGATATATTATAGATGAAAATGATATATAATTTTTTTAGATACCGGAAGTCAGTCAGTTCAGTACCATACGTTATACACGTGATTGGGCGATCATGTCTCGAAAGAGACATAACTGACTGGGCAGACGATTATCCCGCAGTAGGTTGCCATTGCTTTCTGCGATAGACAGGGTTCCCTAACCAAGGCTATAGAACCCAAACTGTCCTATTATTTAACCCATAACTGGAGGGAAGAGACGGATTAATACTTTTCCAAAAGGTATTTGTGCGTGAGAATTCAACTGGAATTCAACTGGAATTCGAACTCGGCTTCTCGATGTGTCGTTTCAAGTCGCTAGCCACTGCACCACAACGCATATCCGCTAGATACTTGATGGGTATTATGAAAATCAATGAAAAAGTGCAAAAAACATCGTGTGGCAAGTTTCTACTTTTAGAATCTTATCGGACTCCCTACCAACTCTATCACAACTAGAATTGAAAATAATTTAACAGGCTCCAAAGGAGAATCCGTAACATGATAGGTCCCGACTTAGCAGTTCGACTCCAGTCACTTTCTCACTGGCAAGATGTGGCTTCCCTCTGTCTATTCGACGAATATATTGATGTCTTCTGCTCAGTATTAATTTATCGTGCAAGCAGATCGACAAGAAGGTCTCACCCACTTACAATTAGATCAACTAAATGCAGCCGACAATTCTACTCCATCAGCTTTTTTCTCACACTTCCAGCCTGTGGAACTCCCTTCCGTATACTTGCTTTCCTGACGTCTACAACCTCCAGGTATTTAAATGCAGTGTCAATACCCATCTTTATCCACTTGACTTCAGTTCTTTCTTACATCAACCCGTATATCGTGTTCTTTTCCTTTCTCTTTACCCTTCGCAACTGTCTTCACACTTGTGTTTCCATCCTTCTCTTGCTCTTTCTCTGACTCCCACTGTAACTGGTCCGTCTTACTTTTCACTCTCCCCTTGTCTAAAATTTTGCTTTTATGTAGCCCACTGCGCATCAGTGGTGGTACCGCCTTGCTCGGGGTGAACGGGGTGAAGCAATAAAAAAAAACTAAGCTTAACATAATTTTTTTACAACGGCTTCCAAAATAAAATAATGCTTAATTAATAAAAATGCATCAGAGAGATAGTTGATAATTAATTAATTAATTAATTAATAAAAATGCATCAGAGAGATAGTTGATAATTAATTAATTAATTAATTAATATAAAAATACATCAGAGAGATAGTTATTAATTAATTAATTAATTAATAAAAATGCATCAGAGAGATAGTTGATAATTAATTAATTAATTAATTAATAAAAATGCATCAGAGAGATAGTTGATAATTAATTAATTAATTAATAAAAATGCATCGGAGAGATAGTTGATAATTAATTAATTAATTAATAAAAATGCATCAGAGATAGTTGATAATTAATTAATTAATTAATAAAAATGCATCAGAGAGATGGTTGATAATTAATTAATTAATTAATAAAAATGCATCAGAAGATAGTTGATAATTAATTAATTAATTAATAAAAATGCATCAGAGAGATAGTTGATAATTAATTAATTAATTAATAAAAATGCATCAGAGAGATAGTTGATAATTAATTAATTAATTAATAAAAATGCATCAGAGATAGTTGATAATTAATTAATTAATTAATAAAAATGCATCGGAGAGATAGTTGATAATTAATTAATTAATTAATAAAAATACATCAGAAGATAGTTGATAATTAATTAATTAATTAATAAAAATGCATCAGAGAGATGGCTGATAATTAATTAATTAATTAATTAATAAAAATGCATCAGAGAGATAGTTGATAATTAATTAATTAATTAATTAATAAAAATGCATCAGAGAGATAGTTGATAATTAATTAATTAATTAATTAATAAAAAATGCATCAGAGATAGTTGACTAATTAATTAATTAATTAATAAAAATGCATCGGAGAGATAGTTGATAATTAATTAATTAATTAATTAATTAATAAAAAATGCATCAGAGATAGTTGATAATTAATTAATTAAGTAATTAATTAATAAAAATGCATCAGGGAATAGTTGATAATTAATTAATTAATTAATAAAATGCATCAGAGAGATAGTTGATAATTAATTAATTAATTAATTAATTAATAAAAATGCATCAGGAGAGATAATTGATAATTAATTAATTAATTAATAAAAATGCATCAGAGAGATAGTTGATAATTAATTAATTAATTAATTAATAAAAATGCATCAGAGAGATAGTTGATAATTAGTAATTAATTAATAAAAAATATCAGAATAGTTGATAATTAATTAATTAATTAATAAAAATGCACATCAGAGAGATAGTTGATAATTAATTAATTAATTATTAATTAATAAAAATGCATCAGAGATAGTTGATAATTAATTAATTAATTAATTAATAAAAATGCATCGAGAGGAGATAGTTGATAATTAATTAATTAATTAATAAAAATGCAATAGAGGGGGATTGATAATTAATTAATTAATTAATTAATAAAAAATGCATCAGAGAGATAGATGATAATTAATTAATTAATTAATAAAATGCATCAGAGAGATAGTTGATAATTAATTAATTAATTAATTAATTAATTAAAATGCATCAGAGAGATAGTTGATAATTAATTAATTAATTAATAAAAATGCATCGGAGAGATAGTTGATAATTAATTAATTAATTAATAAAAATGCATCAGAGAAAGTTGATAATTAATTAATTAATTAATAAAAATGCATCAGAGAGATAGCTGATAATTAATTAATTAATTAATTAATTAATAAAAATGCATCAGAGAGATAGTTGATAATTAATTAATTAATTAATTAATAAAAATGCATCAGAGAGATAGTTGATAATTAATTAATTAATTAATTAATAAAAATGCATCAGAGATAGTTGATAATTAATTAATTAATTAATAAAAATGCATCAGAGGAATAGTTGATAATTAATTAATTAATTAATAAAAATGCATCAGAAGATGATTGATAATTAATTAATTAATTAATTAATAAAAATGCATCAGAGAGATAGTTGATAATTAATTAATTAATTAATAAAAGTAAATAAGAGAGATAGTTGATAATTAAATTAATTAATTAATAAAAATGCATCAGAGACATAGTTGATAATTAATTAATTAATTAATTAATAAAAATGCATCAGAGAGATAGTTGATAATTAATTAATTAATAAAAATGCATCAGAGAGATAGTTGATAATTAATTAATTAATAAAAATGCATAAGAGAGATAGTTGATAATTAATTAATTAATTAATAAAAATGCATCAGAGAGATAGTTGATAATTAATTAATTAATTAATTAATTAATAAAAATGCATCAGAGAGATAGTTGATAATTAATTAATTAATTAATTAATTAATAAAAATGCATCAGAGAGATAGTTGATAATTAATTAATTAATTAATTAATAAAAATGCATCAGAGAGATAGTTGATAATTAATTAATTAATAAAAATGCATCAGAGAGATAGTTGATAATTAATTAATTAATAAAAATGCATAAGAGAGATAGTTGATAATTAATTAATTAATTAATAAAAATGCATCAGAGAGATAGTTGATAATTAATTAATTAATTAATTAATTAATAAAAATGCATCAGAGAGATAGTTGATAATTAATTAATTAATTAATTAATTAATAAAAATGCATCAGAGAGATAGTTGATAATTAATTAATTAATTAATTAATAAAAATGCATCAGAGAGATAGTTGATAATTAATTAATTAATAAAAATGCATCAGAGAGATAGTTGATAATTAATTAATTAATAAAAATGCATAAGAGAGATAGTTGATAATTAATTAATTAATTAATAAAAATGCATCAGAGAGATAGTTGATAATTAATTAATTAATTAATTAATTAATAAAAATGCATCAGAGAGATAGTTGATAATTAACAACAATGCAGTCATGGCCTTCTTCTTTGGTTGACATTTGGTTGTTCCTCAAATTGCAGAAGAATCTCAAGTGTCGTCGTTTTGAAGAGATTGAAAAGATGAAGTTGGCGATGACAAGGTTCTTGCACATCTTCACTTGACTTCCGGAGTGGGAGAAACGCAATAACAGGGGCAATGAAGTCGTAGAACCCTAGTTTGAAAAATATTCGACATTTGCACAAAGAAATTAATAATTGTTTCTCCTGAAAATTTTCGAAACTTCTAAAGCTCACCCCGTAGGTCGAAATCATAACTGTGGATAAACTATCGAATATTCATAAATTATTTTATTTAGTGGATAAACTGTTCAACGTTCATAAATCCTTTTATTTCGGTTTAATGATCAATGTCTATATACTTGCATGTATGTGTACAAAATTTTAAGCTAAAAAATGAAGGAATTTTCACTACGATTTATAATAATTGCCACAAAAATAGATCAGAGAAACTTCAAGAAATTTAAAAAAGGACTATATGAACAGAAATTAATAATAAACTAAAACTTGAGGGAAATTATTCTATGACCAGTAATAATTGCCGCAAGAAATACATCGGAGAAACCTTCCATTTCTTCTTCTTTTATGTACCCTGTCTGACGATATATATATATATATATATATATATATATATATATATATATATACGGGAAACAAAAGTTAAATATTTTTACAAATCCATTGGTAATACTGTGTTACGCGGCAGGTCCCAGCCGCTTTTCAAACCAAATTCATACAACAGTGGATGTCTTAAATTTGAGATCAATCATTAAACAAATCCCCAAAACAGTAAATATTTGAAAAAAATAAATAATCATCCAACAGAAAAATATTTAATTAATACAAATCAGTGAACAATGAAGCACTCAGAAAGAGTAGTTTTAGAGAAGAATTAATATTCCAAGAAAATTTATAAGGAAAATCTAAAATAAAGACAAGCGCAAAAACAGAAAAAGAAAAATAATATGGTTCAACCCTTCATTTTGTAATATGTCTCATGTAAACATAGGAAAACACTTTCTCGTGAAAGTGTTTTCCTATTTTCCACCAAAATAATCCCCTAAAGAAATTATTCAATAAGAAAACTCTAAAAATAAGCTATTCAACAACCAAAAATATTCAAGATATAATTAATTCCTACAACAACAAATTACTTAGAAAATCCCACAACATACCCCAAGAGCACAAACCTCTTTGCAACTGCATCAACATAACCAACTGCCCGGTAGACAGATAAAACTATAAGCGTCTGCGAGTGTTCTTAGCTATGTTTTGTGTCGAGGTACCCCGATAAATATCGAAAATCGATAATCGAAAAAATAGGGTTATCGAAGGAGTGGTCCGATTTTAATCAAATTTGATACACTCATAGACAAAGACATAAGAAACGATATTCAGAAGATTCAATGTTGCAGTTCTTACAATAGTGCAGACAATCGATAATATCCCCGATATGGCTCATTTTCTCCAATTTTACTCCCGATGGGTACGATAAGTATAAACTCCGAAACGGCTGAACCGATTTTCTGAAAAATTTACACAGTTGTACTATAAGCGTCTGCGAGTGTTCTTAGCTATGTTTTGTGTCGAGGTACCCCCGATAAATATCGAAAATCGATAATCGAAAAAATAGGGTTATCGAAGGAGTGGTCCGATTTTAATCAAATTTGATCCACTTATAGACAAAGACATAAGAAACGATTAACTAATAGAGAAGGATAGTTACAGGGAATTTTAAAATATATAGTTAACTGTAATGTAGATCATAGATTCTCGTAAGTTATCTCATTATATCAATAAATTGATTATTGACATGAATGGACCACTAGAAGGATAGATAAAAAAATGGCCAAAATGAAAATTTTAGTTAGGGAAGTATTCGGGAATTGGAAAACAAAATTAGAATTTGTATTTTTGTTGTCATCTAAAATCATGGGCTCGAAAAATGTAAGAGTTCAAAATTTAGATTTATGGGGTCATTTTAATTAATACTCTAATGATTAGTAAGAGAGAAGAAAAGTTCTTATGAGAAATAGATTAATTTTGGATTCTTTTTGGGGAGGGTTTTTATATTATAATTTAAAATTTAAAAATGTAAAAATTTAGATTTATGGCAGCATTTGATTTAAAATCCTTACGTATATTTAAAAGTAAATTTGGTTTAGGATAGTTCATTATTTTAATTTTTTCAACTAAACATAGATTACATCTATCATAAAGTTTTTTGGGATGCAGGCTGAACCTATCAACTTCCAATATATTATACAGTTTAGTCTCTCTTCTTTCAGTTCCTAAAATATTCAGGAAAGGGATATTTTAAATCTTAGATTGCGGTTAGAAAAAGGGTGTTTGTAATTCTAGTAACGTTGTTTAAATTCACCTGCGGAAATACCAATATAGGTTTAGTAATTTTTCCTGTTTTTATTTGGGAATATTTGGGCTTTGTTGATCAACTGGGTAGATCTACATTTGCCTCCCACGGGACAGTTGTTCACCGATCCACAATCAAAAACATTTAAATTTCCTGTTTTTGTGTTGGTATTATCTAAATTCTTTAAAAAAAACGTTGTTATAAGAATTGATAATATTGTCCATATTATGAGTGTAGGAGTAACTAATTTTTAGAGTATTTCTGTTGAAGATTTTGTGTTGTGGATTTTGGGTGTTGACATGTTTACTTATTAGTTTAAGAAAATATTTTCCTATATTAATATTAGATATTATACAGAATGGGACATTAAACCATATTTAATATCTAATATTAATATAAAAAACATTTTATATCTAATATTTTGAACACAGCTTTTCTTATTAACGAGCGTTCATGCAAAATGGTGAAAACACTGCGTTCTGATATGGTCAACACATGTGCTATCTTACGCAACTTCAATTTACGAACGGCCAAAAAGAGTTTGTGGATTTTTTTTTTTTTTTTGTACTTTCTGGGACAAGTTGCGATTTTGGGCGACCATTATTTGTGTCTGTATGACCGCAACTAAAGTCAGCATACCACCTATTAACGGTTGTTTCCGACCGAGCAGAGTCCGAATAACACTTATCAAGCCATTGCTTTGCTTGAACAGTCGTTTTCCCATTAGAAAGCAATGCTTTATAAACACAGGAAATTCAGATTTTCCATTGTTTTGAAAATTTGCAACAGTAGCTTCACATAAATATCTGTAATGTGAAAACTAATAATTTTGTAACGTAGCATTTGAAGTTTAGCACTTCATAAAAATCATATGGATTTTACAATAATAAGCGCCATCTATATGTCAGGTCCGGGACTTATTGAGTGATGTGATATATATATATATATATATATATATATATATATATATATACGTAAAGAATACCTAGTGAGCCAGACAGACCTACCTAGGTTTCACCTGAACGGATCGTCGGGAAAGGGAAAGACAGCTTTCCCTGACGATCCGTTAGGTGAAACCTATATATATATATATATACAGATCTGTATGCGGATGACTATATATATATATATATATATATAGTCATCCGCATACAGATCTGTTTCGCTGTATCACTGTTCATAAGAACGGTTAGACAGCCGATTGCGTTTTATAAAGTCGGCGATTCTACCCCTGAGCTATGGGCGCTCAGTAGAAGGAGGCAGACTTTTTAGCGTGTATATTATCATTATACACGCCCAATAGCTGAGAGTGTTCTAATTCATTGCTGAAAGAACGATGCGTACATGCTAGAGTAGCTACTGTTTTTCAAAGTCTACCATTCTTCCAGAGTGCTCAATCAGAGTGTGAGAACGTAAATAGTCATCCGCAGACAGATCTGTTTCGCTGTATCACAGCTCATCAGTACGGTTAGACTGCCGATTGCCTTTTACCCAGGATTGAAACCCGACCAAATTGGCATCAGTCGGCGATTCTACCTCTGGGCTACGGGCGTTCAGTAGAAGGAGGCAGACTTTTTAGCGTGTATATTATCATTATACACGCCCAATAGCTGACAGTGTTCTAATTCATTGCTGAAAGAACGATGCCATAGTAGCTACTGTTTTTCAAAGTATACAATTCTTCCAGAGTGCTCAGTCAGGGTGTGATATATATATACTGTATCGAGGCAGCAGATCATTTTCTAAACATATATTGTTAAATATAACAGACAATGAATGTCGAGCATGTTTAATCATGAGCCGTTCTAAACATTGTATTTTGGCTTTCATTTCAGATGAAAATAAAGACAAAATTTTTTCAACATTTACACATTCTATCAAGAATTACACATCATTAAACAAAGACTTATTAACAATGGATTTCCTAACTCCGTCATTGATCAAAAAATTAAAATGTATCTCTGTAAACTTAATAATTCCTTTAACAATATTAATAATATTAATAATAAGAATGTATTTCAAAAGAAACATAACACTATTAACTTATACTATTACAACCAAATGCTTAACAATTACCAACTTGATGAAACAACATTCAAAAACATAATAGGCAGAAATGTGAAACCAATTAATAATGATAAACAAATTAATCTCATCATATATTACACAAAATCTAAAACGATTGACTTTATAGTCTCTAATTACCCTATACCTACACAACTAAATCCTGTACTGAAAACCAATGTAGTGTATCAATTTACATGCCCGTTCAGAGAGTGTAACTCTGGTACTAATAATAAACCCACTACATATATTGGTTTTAATACAACCATGCTCTCCCGTAGACTTACCTCCTACCTTTCTGGTCATATTTTAATTAAACAGCATTTCTTAGAAAAACATAGCCATGTATGCAATATTAGACAGCTTTTAATCGATAAAACAATAATACACACACATACACACAATAAAAAAACTTTCAGATATTGGAGCTCATCGACATTAAATCAATGCAACCAACACTCAAAAAATCACATTTCAATCTTGTCGCAACACATTACATTGCATTTATACATATGGTTCTGTTAACATTTCGGTCTTTCAAATGATTTGACATCATAGAACCGAATTACATATTTATCGCTATTTGGTGACTGTTATCGTCACATAGCAATGGGTTATGTCAACATTAGCTAATATCATTTTTCTTAGTGGATGTTCGTATGTTAACGCCCCTGTGACCTCGTTGAAGATAGCTTATGTGAGCAGAAAGATTAGAACCAGCATAATAAAAATAACCAAATGTTGGACAAATTTTGTCTTTATTTTCACCTCAAAAGCCAAAATAGGATGTTTAGAACGGCTCATGATAAAACATAATTGTCGTTCATTGTCATATATATATATATATATAATAATTTTTATCTCACATATACACATACAATCTATCTATCTTTCTATCTATCAGTTCTTTCATATATATATATATATATATATATATATATATATATATATATATATAATGTAGAATCCTTGGTACTTGGTAAGGTAAATTTCATAGGAGATTAAATCTAAAGAGAACTCAATGTTAAGATTTAAAAAAGTATTATATTAAAGAATATAAGGTGAATGTTTTTATAAAGCCATTGTTTATATAATATTTCGCACCTCTCTTATCGACCACTCCCCAGACCAAATTCATCTAACAATCATGTTGTATGAATTTGGTCTGAGGAGCCGCGAAATATTATATTATCAAAGGGTGTATAACAACATCCAACTTATGTTCTTTATATATATATATATATATATATATATATATATATATATAATATTGAATAAGTTCTCGTTGTTTTTTAACAAATGGTATTCCCAAAATTGCGTGCGTGTAATTTCAGATGGTAACGCATCTATAAGGAAGTACTATAAGCAAGCTTGAAATTTAGTGTTTGTCATTTTGCCGACGTATCGCAACAGTTTTGAAACGTTTGAAAGTATTCGGAATGATTAAAAAGCAAGTATATTGGGTACCGGAAGAGTTGAAGCCTAGAAACTTCGAACAGTGTCTTATCACTTCTTAACATCTGCTTCACCGGCAGAAAAAAAAACTTGTTTTTTGGCATTGTTTCGTGACCGGCGATGAAAAGTGGATACGTTACGATAACCCTAAGCATGGAAGATAGTAGGGTAAGCCCAGTCATGCATCAACATCTGCAGCAAAACCATATATCCATGGTTCGAAGCTTTTGTTCTGCATTTGGTGGTATTAGCTGGGTGTAGTTCATTATGAGCTACTAAAACCGACCGAAACTTTCACGGGAGATAGATGTCGACTACAACTGTTGCGTTTCCGCCAAGCATTGACGAAAAACGGCCGCTGTACGCGCAGAGATGCGACAAAGTGATCTTGTAACATAAATATGTTCGATTATCACTTGTTCCGATTGATGACACATGGCCTGGATGGGCAGCACTTTCATTCTTATGAAGATGCCAAAACGGGTCGACTCATTGTTAGCCTCAAAAAACGTGTTGTTTTTCCGACGTAAAACTTAAGTCCTGCCAGAAAGAGGGTAATAAGTATTGGCTGGCGAGGCACAATCTTTTCAGTGACATGTTTCTTACTAAGTTTTGTAAATAAAACATTTCTTTCATGAAAAATCAACCCAAACTTATTCAAGATCTTAAAATATATATATAAATATATATATATATCAGCACGCAGTGTGGGTATAGAAGAATCCAAAGGAGTATCCTGTACATACAGTAGTAGGATAACTCTCTAAGAGAGCCCTAAACATATATGCATATAAATGCATATAGAGCAAATATAAGAAAAATTAAGGCAGACACGTTATTTCATGGTGAATCGGAAGTATAGGCCTATTTCAGGCGAACCATCATCAGCTTCCGTCTTTATTTTACAAAGGATTTTACGCTCGTGTAAAATCCTTTGTAAAATAAAGACGGAAGCTGATGATGGTTCGCCTGAAATAGGCCTATACTTCCGATTCACCATGAAATAACGTGTCTGCCTTAATTTTTCTTATACATACATATATATATATATATATATATATATATATATATATTTATATATTAGTCATCCACATACAACCCTGTTTCGCTGTATCACAGCTCATCAGTGTGGCTAGACACATCCACTTGCTTCTGGCAGGGATCGAAACTCGACCGATTTGGTGTCAGTCGGAGTTCTATCCGCTAAGCCATAGGTGCATGGAATCGGAGAAGGAAAATTTTAGCGTGTTGTTTATAAGCAGTGTATGCACACGCCAGTGGCCGAAAGACTCAATTCATCTCTGAAGAGTAACGCATATATCGCAGAAGTGGAACTGTTTATAAAATGTTCTTCTGTAGAGAGCTCACTCGTTATGAGAGCATAATATATTAGTAATCCACGTAGAAGCCTATTTCGCTGTATCACAGTTCATCAGTGTGGATAGGCACATTCACTTGCTTCTGGCTGGGATCGAACTCGACTGATTTGGTGTTAGTCGGAGTCGTTACGCACTAAGCCAAAGACGCATGGAATCAAAGTAGGGAAATTTTAACATGTTGATTATAAGCAGTGTATACACACGGCAGTCACCGAAAGACTCAATTAATTTCTGAAGAGTATATATATATATATATATATATAGAGAGAGAGAGAGAGAGAGAAAGAGAGAGATGAATATTCATACAAATGTATAGAATATGAACGGTCTAAGATGTGGGGAGATGGAAGAGATGACAGGGATAGCCTATCAGCAAGGGGTCAGGCTCTGAGCAATGGTGAAAGGCTGAACTCATCTATTTATATCCAATTGCATAGAGACAGGCAACCTGCCAACAATATTGTGCGTGTCTTCCCAGTGCATTAACAATCGCAAAATTTCGATGAATCAAACACAAAAAAAAAAACAAACAATGGAAGAAAGAAAAAAAAAGTAAACACCGTGGCTCGCGGGAATTCGAACACACAGACACTTTTACCAAAAGGGCTGAAAGGCCTACGTGTCTTTGCGCACGAATCCACTCCATTTCCGGTCACAACATTTACTTGTACCGACTGTAAATAAATGAAAGAGACTTAATATACATCTATTTAGACATTAATATAAAAATATCTGCTTGTCCAACCGGTTCGGTTTATATATACAAGGCACGATGGGTAAATTGTTGCCATTTTATATTTTAATTTCGCACATTCTCGTTGTCTGATTTTTGATTTTGTCAACGGAAAAATATAGTAGGGTCAGTTGGGCACTCTCTGTGAAAAAAAGAACACCGCCAGATATTTTGAAGCGCCATGCTGCACTGCTTGGCATTAGCACCGGAAGTTCCAATACCAACATTTCAGAGTGTTTGGGTGTCAATCTGAAGACAGTGCAGAAGAGTTGGATGAATTTAATTGTGATTACGATAGTCTGCGGAGTGATCACTCGTGATGGTCGGTCACATTATGTCTCCATTCATCTTCCCACAGGGTCTCAAATTCAACACGGAAGCATTCATCAAGTGCCTTGAGGAGATAGTGCTGTCATGTGTCAAGGGGGTTGCTAATGGAAGAGCCTATATCTGGCAACAGGACTCTGCAACATGCCACACAAGCAGGATAATTCAGCCATGGCTTTCAGACAATTTCTGCCTTCCAAACACCCCTAATATCTGACCACCTAACTTCTCAGACTGCAACACCTTTGATTGTTATGTGTGGGGCACAGTTGAATGAGAATCCAGCAAAACTCCTTGTAATACCAAAGGTGGATTGAAATCAAGATGGTGGCAGCATTCTCCAACTTAAACAAGGAGACCGTCTAGAAAAGATGCAGAAGATTCAAAAGTCGTCTGAACGCCGTGGTTGTGCCAATGGTGATGTTATTGAATAAATTTACTATTTTGTATTTCAATATATTTTTTGTAATTTTGGTAAAGGTCCTGGGCATGATGATAAACTGTATCCGGCAGTAAGGCCTCTGATTAGGAAGTGGCGAGGAGCATGGAACCACCTCTTAATTGATGTCGTTCCTAAGTCCACCCTGACACAGCGTGGTAGCACCTGTTACGGTCTCATCTATGGGCAAATAGTTAACCCCCAAACGGTGGTCAAAACACTATGAAAGTATAAAAAATACAATTTTATCAAAAATATATACATAAAAATATGCATTTTTGAAGGAAAAATATTACCAATACATTTTTTAAGAAAAAATTATTTCTGTAACACATTTTTGAAGGAAAAAATTCTCAGCAAAACATTTTTGAATACAAAACTAGAGGACATTTTCGGTTTTCTAAAATAAAAAAAGAATAAAAACAAAGAAAATTTCATTAAAATCTGACTAAATCAACCTTGTCACTATAACCGAACTTTAAAAAAAGTACCTTAAAACATCACTTTTTTGGCATTAGATAACCCACACATATGCCATTAAACAAAACTGAAACTTAAAAATGTTGGTAAATATCTATTAAAATGTAATTCCACTGTTATTTTCATTTTTGTAGATAGATAGATAGATAGATAGATAGATAGATAGATAGATAGATATGAACAGACTGAGATAGATAGATAGATAGATAGATAGATAGATAGATAGATAGATAGATAGATATGAACAGACTGAGATAGATAGATAGATAGATAGATAGATAGATAGATAGATAGATAGATAGATAGATGATGATAGATGATGATGTGATAGTACCTTTATATCTTTATTGTTAATTTTTTTTAATCATCTCATCCCAAGCAAGCCATTTTACTACCACTGTTGCGCAGGGGGTTACATAGGAAAATTGATGAGAAAGAGGGGTTAGTTATAGAAAATATCAGGAGTAGGGTACCGAGGATGTGGGTGGAGTAGATGACTCAAAAGTGTTTTGTTGCCATAGCAGAATATGACAACACAATTCAAAGCAATTCAAATTCAAGGGTCAGAGTCACCTTAAGTTGCAGGCTATACTTTCTCCGTAATAAATGAAGTTACATACAGAGTGATAAATTTTGCACGGCATAGGTATCTAATTTTGTCGAGATGGTGAAATTAATAGCTCGAGTTTCAGAGATCCCTCTGCACCCCAGGCAGTATCTCTTCTTCGAGATGGAGCTGCAGTCTTTACCCAGCACCTAAAGTTTCCTTAAAAAAAGGAGGGGGGGGGGAATGACACGTTTTATTATCATTTTTTTCCACAGTACTCTCGAAAAACATGTGTGTGTTTGTGTGTGTGCGTCTCTTTTGGCAGTGTGGACATAGGTATCAATACTGGTTAATGCATTTCATGATTAAACACAATCATCAAACGATATCGGTTAAGCTTATGCATGAACGTAACTGTCTCTATCCAGTGTTGGTACCTGGTTATATATACATATATATACATACACCCTCTCCCTGATTTTGAGTTCTTTACTCACATACATTTAGCATGCCTAGAAACTCAATTTTATCATCAGGCTAGCCGAAAAGTCTAGGCGAACTATGAAGGACACCAAAGCCATCATTTACTCGTTTGTGTGTATTAGACATTGAATTGTGTCACGTAGCCTCCTCCATAGACTTGCCTAGCCTTTTCGGCTAGCCTGATGAATATTTATGAGGGTTCCTAAATTTTAAAAAAAATTGGAAAACAAATAACACTTTTGTTCTTGTATATAAATACTTATTACAAAGTTAAATATTTGCGTCTGTCTTGATCAAGTCCCTCATGAGATGAAACGTGTCGTCTAAGATAAATTTTGGTTTTGTCTTAATTGATATTGTTTTTTTTACAGATATACTTTTTACAGATATATATATATATATATATATATATATATATATATATATATATATAAAATGAAATAATGTTCACAAAATAATTCATTACAAATTGTCGGTTGCTTATAACCAAGTTTCGTTAAAATTCGTTAATTTCCGTAACATGTTTACATTTGTTGACATTTACGATACATTACAGAGCAGATATGGTTTGTTTACGATAGATCGAAAATTGTGTTATATAAGCATGATAAAACCTCGTCTGATCAAGAGGCTATTCATGGTCGAGTGGTTAAGACAGTACCAGATCAAATGGTAGATTCCCCTATGTAAATAGGGGTCGCAGGTTCGAATCCTGCTGGATAGCACACATTTTCGTAATAAAAATTTATCGTGAAATAATCAGGCCAGTAGATATAAATATAAAATACTCTTTAATTAAAAACAGAATATCTACTTAAATACGAGTATCGGTAAAAATAATGTTCAAAATAATTCATTATATATATATATATATATATATATATATATATATATATGTATATGTATATGTATGTGTGTGTGTGTGCCTTTACATCCATATAAAATCGATATGAATGTCTCCGGATCAATAAAGTTGGCTCTGGGCAAACTAGAAAACTTATTAAGATGTAAATACAAGCAAGCAAATATTGCAGAGACATATTCAAAAAGATTGATCGATTGCATAGCCGACACGTAAAATCTGTCCATGTCTACTAAGCAAGTAATCAAAGACAGTAGGATGTAAAACCTTTTTATAAATCGATACCATGAGCTCGTTTTAAGTGAGAACCCATCGCAAATATATGCGGAGACATAACGAAAATTCTTTTCTTGTTTTTTTTTGTATTTGTGGGTGTACTGCTGAAAAGACGGATCTCCAGGAACTACGATTATTTCTTAGTTTAAGACTCTCCAACGTGAAATAAGGAACACAGCACCAATGTTCTATTCTCTTAAATGAGACAGAGTAGAGCGTGAAGTGAGGAAAGAGAGGAAATAGAAAAAGTGGAAAGAGAGTGATGGAACGAAAAAAAAAGTGCAGTAAAGAGAGTGAAGAGAGGAACGAGAAGGAAGAGAGGAAAGAGAGGAAAGAGAAGGAAGAGAGGAAAGAGAAGGAAGAAAGGAAAGAGATGAAGAGAGGAAAGAGAAGGAAGAGAGGAAAGAGAGTGAAGAGAGGAAAGAGAAGGAAGAGAGGAAAGAGAGTGAAGAGAGGAAAGAGAAGGAAGAGAGGAAAGAGAAGGAAGAGAGGAAAGAGAAGGAAGAGAGGAAAGAGAGTGAAGAGAGGAAAAAGAAGGAAGAGAGGAAAGAGAGAAGAGAGGAAAGAGAAGGAAGAGAGGAAAGAGAGTGAAGAGAGAAAAAAGTGAAGGGAAGAAAAAGCGCGGAAAAAATTGAAGAGAGGAACGTGAGTGAAAAAAGGAAAAAGAGTGAAAATAAGAACAGGAAGAAAGAGTAGAGAGTAATGAGACAAGAAAGAATGGCGGAAAGAGAGTGAAAAGAATGAATCGGGGAAAGAGAACGAAGAGAAAAAGGAGTATGAGGATAGGAAAGAGAGTGAAGAAAAAAGAGAGAATAAAGAGAGAAAAGAGAATGAAGAGAGGATAGAGAGTGAATGGAGGAAAGAGGGTGATGGGAAGAAAGAGAATGTTGGGATGAAATGCGTGAAAAGAATAGAGAGGGGAAAAGGAAGCGAGGAAAGAGAATGAAGAAAGGAAAGCGAATGAAGAGAGGAAAGTGGATGATGAGAAGAAAAAGGGTGATGGGAAGAAAATGCGTGAAAAGAATGAAGAGAGGAAAGAGCGTGAAAAGAATGAAGAGAGGAAAGAGAGTGAAAAGAGAAAAGAGGATGAAGAGAGGAAAGAGAGTGAAGAGAGGAAAGAGGATGAAGAGAGGAAAGAGAGTGAATAAAGGAAAGAGGGTGATCGGAAAAAATAGGGTCATGGGAAGAAAATGCTTGAAAAGAATGAAGAGAGGAAAGAGCGTGAAAAGAATGAAGAGAGGAAAGAGCGTGAAAAGAATGAAGAGAGGAAAGAGAGTGAAAAGAGAAAAGAGGATGAAGAGAGGAAAGAGAGTGAAGAGAGGAAAGAGGGTGAAGAGAGGAAAGAGAGTGAAGAGAGGAAAGAGGATGAAGAGAGGAAAGAGAGTGAATAAAGGAAAGAGGGTGATCGGAAAAAATAGGGTCATGGGAAGAAAATGTTTGAAAAGAATGAAGAGAGGAAAGGGCGTGAAAAGAATGAAGAGAGGAAAGAGCGTGAAAAGAATGAAGAGAGGAAAGAGAGTGAAAAGAGAAAAGAGGATGAAGAGAGGAAAGAGAGTGAAGAGAGGAAAGAGGGTGAAGAGAGGAAAGAGAGTGAAGAGAGGAAGAAGAGCAAAAAGAATGAAGAAAGGAAAATGGGAAGTAAAGAAGCACATTTATTTAAAATTGGAAAGAAATACCGTAGTTCTTTGTATGTAGTTCGTTGTGTTGTATAAGACGCAGTAAAGTAGAAAATTCATAGAAATAATATCTTCTTATATAAAATAAGTAAATATCTTTATAGAAAACTGCCAAAACTTGTGAAAAAAAGAAAAAAAAAGAAAAAGTGGGATATTTTGTTTGCTTTTGTTATTTGTCAATGTTACAAAACGTGGCTATGTATTTTATTTGTACATTGGTTGCTTATACAATGCTTCACAGAAGTTCCCTAGGGATTTAAAAATAAAGCAAATTCAACATGGTTTTGATTATTAATTTTTTTTTTTATTAGTCAGTTGGTTGGTTGTTTTGTTTTTATGGCATAACAACTTCGGCGGGCCATTTAATGCCAACTAAATTTTTATTTATTTATTGCTGGTAATACCTTTTTTTTTTCAACAATTTATTATTGTTTTTATATAAGTTTTGTGTCTAGTAATACTTTTTTCTTTTCGAGTATCAAGATTCATAGTAAAGAAGTGAAAAAACAGCATAGTATGAATTAAAAGAGACCACAAACTTAACAAAAATGAACTTTTTCCATCAAAATGTGCACGTTATTATTAAGAGAAAAGGTCAAAGTATTTTTTAATTATTAAGAAAAAAAATGTATATTTTTTCTAACACGTTCGAAATTTTGATATAAAATCTTGTTTTGATTTGAGTTAGTGGATAACCAAATCATTACAAGAGATTACAATGGAAAACGTAATGTTACATAAATCAGTTTTTGTTTTTTTTTCCGTTGACAAACACATTAATTTGAAAATGCTTGCAAAAATCAAATGATTGCCGGATTTTAATGAAAGTTTCAGGACTTATTCATAAATAAATGAAATTAACTTTGAAATTTTATTTTCAAAAAGTCTTGGTAAAAATATTTTTTTTGTATGTGTTACCCCACCTCCAAGTAAATTCATGAAATTTTACGAAATTAAATTTTGGTGCAATAATTGGTTTTATTAGTTAAGCGTAGGTCCCATTGGGTAATGGAAATCATCGATTATTTTTTGAAAAAAACTATCCTCTATTTCCAAAAATCTGTTCAAAATAATAAAATAAGAAATGTACTAAAAGTAAGACATTATTTAATTTGAAAAGCTTTTAATTGAATGAGTAACTAATATAAATTAAGAACATTAATGTCTGAAAAAAATTTAAAATGTAATGAAAGTACGACATTATTTAATTTGATAAGCTTCTAATTGAATGAGTAACTAATATAAATTAAGGACATTAATGTCTGAAAAAAATTTAAAATGTAATAAAAGTACGACATTATTTAATTTGATAAGCTTTTAATTGAATGAGTAACTAATATAAATTAAGAACATTAATGTCTGAAAAAAATTTAAAATGTAATAAAAGTACGACATTATTTAATTTGATAAGCTTTTAATTGAATGAGTAACTAATATAAATTAAGAACATTAATGTCTGAAAAAAATTTAAAATGTAATAAAAGTACGACATTATTTAATTTGATAAGCTTTTAATTGAATGAGTAACTAATATAAATTAAGAACATTAATGTCTGAAAAAAATTTAAAATGTAATAAAAGTACGACATTATTTAATTTGATAAGCTTTTAATTGAATGAGTAACTAATATAAATTAAGAACATTAATGTCTGAAAAAAATTTAAAATGTAATAAAAGTACGACATTATTTAATTTGATAAGCTTTTAATTGAATGAGTAACTAATATAAATTAAGAACATTAATGTCTGAAAAAAATTTAAAATGTAATAAAAGTACGACATTATTTAATTTGATAAGCTTTTAATTGAATGAGTAACTAATATAAATTAAGAACATTAATGTCTGAAAAAAATTTAAAATGTAATAAAAGTACGACATTATTTAATTTGATAAGCTTTTAATTGAATGAGTAACTAATATAAATTAAGAACATTAATGTCTGAAAAAAATTTAAAATGTAATAAAAGTACGACATTATTTAATTTGATAAGCTTTTAATTGAATGAGTAACTAATATAAATTAAGAACATTAATGTCTGAAAAAAATTTAAAATGTAATGAAAGTACGATATTATTTAATTTGATAAGCTTTTAATTGAATGAGTAACTAATATAAATTAAGAACATTAATGTCTGAAAAAAATTTAAAATGTAATAAAAGTACGACATTATTTAATTTGATAAGCTTTTAATTGAATGAGTAACTAATATAAATTAAGAACATTAATGTCTGAAAAAAATTTAAAATGTAATAAAAGTACGACATTATTTAATTTGATAAGCTTTTAGTTGAATGAGTAACTAATATAAATTAAGAACATTAATGTCTGAAAAAAAATTTTTTTTCGATTAATAATGAAATTGTTAAAGGAATTGTTTTTATTTGTTTTTCAAGTTTCAAAAAATATTTTTAAAATACTTCAAGAATTTGTTGGGGTTAGCTTAAAACCTTATTAAGAGATTATACTTACTAATCCAAAATTAAAAAGTTTTATACAAATCGTTCTGCCTCCCAATTTTTAAAATAATTTTAATTTTTTCTTTTGTGTGTGTGTGTGTGTGTGTGTGTGTGTGTGTGTGTGTGTGTGTGTGTGTGTATTTGAAAGTTTTTGTATGGTAATTTCTATGTGAAAATTAAAAGGTCATGTGTTTCACAGTTTCTTCCCTTTACAAGAAAAGAGTTGTACAATTATGTCATTTGTGATCGCTATACACTTATCTCTCATCTGACACTTGTCAACACATTTGAAATACGGCGAACAGGTCAAAAAGTTTAACTCTGTTATTAAGAAATAGTTGTATTCAAAATATCATGCTACAGATATGTAATACTTTTGTAAATCAGATTAATTTAGCATTAAATCTTCTAATTTTACATGAATAATTTGTCATGAGTGTATATTTTATTTTTGCAAGATTTCTAAATCCGAGATATACTTTTGTTTACAAATAAGTCGATCGCTTAAAAATTGCCGAAAAATTGAAAGATTAAAAAAACTGAAAACTTTTAGATTCCAATCAATATAATTTCTGTTTAAAATACACCATAGTATTTTGCTTACTGGAAATAGTAAATTTAATCATTAAGCTTTTAACTAAAACTAAAATAAAAGTTTCAAGAAAACTTTTTTATTTTTAAAAATTCAATTTAAAATCTTGTTATCGGAAATGATGGTGGTACCTATCTGAAACATTGGTGAATAACTCTAGTTTAAGCCATCAATTTTCTGTGTAGATGTTATCCTGGAGCTGTCTACATTATATATATATATATAATGTAGACAGCTCCAGGATAACATCTTCATGCCCCTTGAAGTTATTCCCAAAGAAAACAACCAGGGGGCATCAGATCAGATTTGATGGCCATAAAATTTTAGAATTTTATTAAATTATTTAATGACCTTAAAGTTTGAATTCAAAATAAAATTTCATGATTTCATTTGGGAATCTTATGTTAATCTTCTTCTTCTTCTTTTATGTGCCATGTCTTTTGGGGACGTAGGCGATCATGGCTTTCCACATCTCCCTGTCCCTGGTGTCTCCTAGCCCGCTTTCTCCTATTGCACCATGCAACCCTCATTCCGTCATCCACCTGATCAGGTCCTTCAAATGTTATCCGCTGCTTTCCCTTGTTTCTTTTTCCCTCTATCTGGCCTGTTAGCATCAGGTTCTCCAAGCCCTCTTTCCTCATTGCATGTCCCGAGAACTTTAGTTGTCTCTTCCTGATGCTCAGTATTAATTTCTTTTTCGTTTCCATCCTTTCCAAAACCTCATCATTGCTTACATGCTCGGTCCATGATATCCGCAGCATCTTTCTGTAGAACCACATTTCAGCTGCTTCAAGTTTTTTCTTTATTAACGACGATATTGTCCAGCATTCACTACCATATTGAAGAAACGACATCACATAGAAATCCAGTATTCTCTTCTTTGTTTCTAGTGAAATTGTCCTGTTTCTTAATACTTTACTCAACTTCAAATGCGTCCTTCGCCATGCCAATTCGCCTTCGGATCTCAGTGCCGCACTTTCCGTCTTCTGTTAGAACACTTTCAAGGTATTTAAATTTTTGTATCTGCTTGATTTTAGAGTCCCTCCACTATATTTGGCAATTTGGGCTGCCCTTTATGCACCTTAATTTATTCCCAAAGAAAATAACCAGGGGGCATCAGATCAGATTTGATGGCCATAAAATTTTAGAATTTTAATAAATTATTTAATGACCTTAAAGTTTGAATTGAAAATAAAAATTCGTGATTTCATTTGGGAATCTTTAGTTGAAAGAAAGAAAAAGAAACAGTTTATAACATATCCGACATTCATTGTTTCCTCTCTTTTCTTTTTTCACTCTCTTTTCTTTTTTCACTCTCTTTTCTTTTTTCACTTTGTTTCCCTTCTTCACTATTTTTTCTATTTTTCACATTTTGTCATCTCCTCATTCTTTTTTCTTTCATCACTCTCTGTCCTCTCTTCATTCTTTTCACTCTCTTTTCTATGATCGCTCTTTCCTCTTTTCACTCTCTTTCCTCTCTTCACCCTCTTTCCACAATCTTTCCACTCTATTTTCTCCTGCTTTCCCCTCTCTTTCCTCTCCCTTTCCACTCTCTTTCCTCGCTCCTCTCTCTATGCTACCTCTTTCCTCTCTAGTTACACTCTTTCCTCTCTCTCTTTCCACTCTCTTTTCTTTCTCTCTTTCCACTCTTTTTCTTTTCTCTTTCCACTCTCTTTCCTCTCTCGTTCCTCAATCTTTTCTCTCTCGTTCCACTCTTTTTTATCCATTTTTCTTCTTTTTTTCCACTCTCTTTCTTCTTTAGCTCTCCATTCTCTTATCTCTCTCTCGCTTTACTCTCTTTTTCCTTTGTCTTTCCACTCTCTTTCCTCTCTCTTTCTTCTCTTTTTCTACTCTCTTTTCTCTCGCTTTCCTTTCTCTTTCCACTCTCGTTTCTCTCACGTTCGTCTCTTTTTCCTCCCTCCTTCCACTCTCTTTCTTCTCTCTCTCTCTCTCTCTTTGCATTTTCTTTCCCTTCTCTTTGCTATCTTTCCACTCTTTTTCATCTATCTTTCCACTCTCTTTTCTTTTTCCTTTTCCACTCTCTTTCCTCTCTCTTTTCTTTCACTCTTTCTTTTCGCTTTCCTCTCTCTTTACTCTCTCTTTCCTCTCTCTTTCTTCTCTCTTTCCATTTTCTTTCCTTTCTTTCTTTCCTCTCTCTTTTTCATTCTTTTCCTCTATATTTCCACTTTATTTCCTCTCTCTCTCTCTTTCCATTCTCTTTCTTGTCTCTTTCCTCTCTCTTTTCATTCTTTTTCTCTCTCTTTTTTCTCTTTTTTCTCTCTTTCCACTCCATTTCTTGTCTCTTTTCTCTCTCTTTCCACTTTTTCTCTCTCTTTCTTCTCTCTTTCCACTCTTTTCCTCTCTCTTTCCACTCTCTTCTCTCTCTCTCTTTCTTCTCTTTTTCTCTCTCTTTCCACTCTATTTCACCTCTCTTCACAACCGACACAAATTAGATGTCTTTATCTTTTAAAATTTTCTTTTTCTGCTTAAACAAACTGCATTTATTAAGCTTATAATTTTATAATGCTTTTAACAGTTGCTGTTATAAAAATTCTATTGTTGTGACTTTATGTACTATAATATACTATAGCCTATTTATTCCTATAATCTGCAATCAGAAAAAGAAACTATGAAATTATCAGTTGTTATTTTGAGAAATATAAATTCTTATTAGATTAGTTATATTAGGAGTACATGAAGAACAAACATATGTTTATAAATAATAACTTTAATCTTTATTTGTAAAATTACACAAGTCTGTCAAAATGTCCACAGTTTTATGATGAAAATGTTATCCAATAAATATTTTTCAACTTAATTTCCTTCCTTGTCAATGGATTTAATCTAGCACTTCTTCGGAGATCAATCATTATACAGTGAAAAATTTCAGATCAAAATTCAGCTAGTAGGTTGGTCTATACATTTGGTGATCTACCCAAAACATTTTGATGTGTATAATTTGAATGTTTTGAACAAATTACTAAAACTTAAATTGAAGATTTTTAAAAATTCTGAAAATTCTTAAATACACGTCTCATAGTTCTGTATATAAAGAGGTCACTACAGCGCATAAAACAGTTTGAAAAAACGGATGTATTTTTTTTTTAATCATTTCACCCCGAGCAAGGCGGAAACGCCACTGATGTGCAGGGGGTTACATAAATGTAAAAAGATTAATTAGAAAAGAGTGAGGAGTACAAACTAGTTAGAAAGGAACAATAGAAAGCTGAGAAAGCAGGTGCGATGACAGATACATAGGTGGAGAGAAAGGGAAGGTTATACAGGGGAGGGGAGAGAGCTAGAGGCCAGTGGTTAGTAGATGAGTATTGACTGTGCATTTAAATTTCTGGAGGTTGTAGCCGTCAGGAAAGCAAGAATACGGGAGCGAGATCCACAGGCGGGAAGTGTGAGAGAAGAAGCTGCAGGAGTAGAATTGTCGTCTGCATTTGGCTAACCTGACTGTGAATGGGTGGGACCCACTTGCCAGTCTGGTTGCACGAGTAAACACCTGTTGAGGAGGCATCAGTGACTTAAGCTCGTCCGAGCAGAAGCCATGAAAGTATTTATAGAAGAGACAAAGGGAGGCCACATTTCGACGATGGGGAAGTGGCTGCAGTCGAGTCGCCAGATCAGTACCTATCACATTACAGACTCTCCTTTGGAGCTTGTCAAGAAAACTGAGGAGAACGGCAGGGGCACCTGACCATAAATGGCAGCAGTACTCCATGCACGGACGAATGGTTGACTTGTATATATGCAGGATGGATTCAGGTGGAAAAAACATCGACATAGTGACTAACTAAAAAACGCACTTGGTTTGAAAGTGACAAAGAAAATGACAAAAACTCGTGAGAAAGGAAGACAAAAAATTTAATAAACTGGACATTTTGTTTACTTTTGAGATTCGTAAGCATTACAATGTGCGTTGTGGTGCAATGGATATCGGATCGCAACGAGAAATCGGAGAGCCGAGTTCGACTTCTAGTTCGCATTCACTTACGCGCAAATATTCATGGGAAAGTTATTAACCGATCTCTTCCCTCTAGCTATGGGTAAAATAGCATGGACATATGGGTTCTATATAGCCTTGTTTAACAACCAGCTGACCACAGAAAATAATGACAACCTACTACTGGAAAATCTTCTAAGCCCTCAGTAATGTCTCTTGCAATACATGATCCTACAAGCGTATATCATGTTTTGTCACTTAAGTGAAATATTACAAAAATGTGATAATGACTTTTGGTGTATAAAACGACTAAATCACCAATACACATTGAAAAAATTAAATCTAAATAAAATTGGGTAAATATTAACTTGTTTTGATTTTAAATGTGAAATATCTATATCCTATTGTCGCAACACGCTATTAAGCAGATATTACCATCTCGTCAATGGTAAAAGTAACATCTAAACTCATTTATAAATGCTGTGTGTGTCCGTTACCTATAGACTCCGAAACGGCTGAACCGATTTTCTTGAAAATTTACACAGTTGTACTATAAGCGTCTGCGAGTGTTCTTAGCTAGGTTTTGTGTCGAGGTACCCCAGATAAATATCGAAAATCGATAATCGAAAAAATCGGGTTATAGAAGGAGTGGTCCGATTTTAATCAAATTTGATACACTCATAGACAAAGACATAAGAAACGATATTCAGAAGTTTCAAGGTTGCAGTTCTTACAATAGTGCAGAAAATCGGTAATATATATAAAAGGCAAGATATTTGTGTGTGTGTCTGTTTGTCTCTATGTCCTTTATACAAATCTACAATTTTTATCCGATTCTCACCAAACTTCACACAAATATTCTTTAGGCTGAATCTGAGCTCCAGGACCATTGATTAGTTTTAAAGCTTTCATTACACCCGAGCAACGCCGGGCTATACTGCTAGTTAACTTTATCAAAAAATATTCGGCATTCTTTGACCGAGAAGCCAGAACTGCAGAGTTTCGCTTTCTTCACTCCCTAGGTATCAGGTACAGATCATAGTGTAGTATTTGTTCTCTTTATCTCTGGTGGTAAGTGTATTTATCTCTTCTCTCCATCAGGAAGTGGATGTGACACAAGGTCGATTTTTAATGTGGGGAGCCCAAATGCGTGCGAAAGGGCTCGGTAACCGCCGTCGCGCTGACCCCGGTGACGAGCACCTGGTCCACCTCTCTGGTGCAATAGGTGGTAATAGTAATATTAACTGTTTTTTTGTTTTTGTTTTTGTTTATTTTTAGGAAACATTCAGCATTCACTCCTGGGCATCGGGCATGAATCATAGTGCAATATCTGTTCTTTCCATCTCTGATAGTCAGTTAAGTGCCATACGTGATACACGCTTGGGTGATCATGTCTCGAAAGAGAAGATTAATCAGAAGATTATCCCGCAGTAGGTTGCCATTGCTTTCTGCGGTAGACTGGTTGCCGACCAAGGCTATAGAACCCAGTCTGTCGTGTTATTTAACCCATAACTGGAAGGAATAGACGGATTAATACCTTTCCCAAGGGTATTTGCGCGTAAGTGAAAACAATGGATTCAACTGGAATTCGAACTCGACTCCACCAGCTTCTCATTCCGAGCCGATATCCACTGTACCACAACGAACATCCTACATCTCTGATAGTAATATTAATTAATATTAAAAGTTTTGCTATTGCTTGAAGTTTATAAAAGTTTTCTATTGAAATTTTAAAAGAAAAAGTGCAGTAATTGTTATCGCTCTCCAGTATTCATGGTAGTTTCCTTCCTAAACTTTTGTTTGAGGTTCTGTGGAACATCGGCATCTTGATTATGTCATTTGTGATTCTGTAACACCAGTTCATAAGGTTCGTGGAAGGATGGTTCTCCTTGTGACCTACACGCTTCACTCATTTGAAGTAATTTTTAACCATCGATTTGAGAAATCGGTTGAATACAAATGACAGTGTATATGTTTTTGAATGAGTTTGGTGCCTTATATCGCATTCGTATGAAAGTCTGACGATACTCTTTAAGAAAACGATTTTAATTCTTAGGTTAATGTTTTGGTTTAGTAGAAACTTGCGGTATTGTAAGAAACAACTCCTAACACTGTTTGTTCTATATTCAATTTCCTTATTTTATCTCGTAAACTAAAGTTGTTTAAACTAATCTATATACAGTATAAGTTGCTGTAAAGGATAAAACGCATTATATTACATTTTTTTCTTTTTTGTTATTCAGTTACTGAATTTCGTAGAATATTTTTCATAATCATTTTACTCCACGCAAGGCAACGCCGCCACTGGTGTGCAGGGGGTTACAATGAACAAACATCAAGGTACATGGCATGTAGAAGAAACGATAGGAGATGGTAATCAAGGAGATAAAAGATGGCAAACTTTTGGCGATCCTAGATATCAGGGAATCAAGCCAACGGAAGGGTCTGCCACAAATGGGAAGTGCGAGAAAAGAAACTGTTGGAGCAGAATAGGAGGTAACATTCAACTATTTATCTGTTTTTTTCCATCGTTTTACCTGAAGCAAGGCAGGATCGCCACTGGTGAGTAGTGAAAAGTTTTTAAAAAATCACAAGGTACAGGAGATGTCGAAGAAAAGATAAGAGAAAGGTTTGAATCAAGTAGATAGAAGATGCCAATTGACGTTGCAATTAAACTTTTGGAGATTCTAGCTATCAGGGAAGCAAGCAAACAGAAAGGAGTTCCATGAACTGGAAGTGCGAAAAAAGGAACTATTAAAGTAGAAGAGACGAACCAAGGCAGGACCGTCACTAGTATGCATAGAGTTACAGTGGAAAAACAAAACAAGGTACAAGAGATGTCGAAGAAAGGATAAGAGAAGGATGGCATTCAAGATGATAGAAGATAGTAATTGACGTTTCATTTAAACCTTTGGAGATTGTAGCTATCTGGGAAGCAAGCAAAGGAAGCAGCCAATCTCAGTTGCACCCACCCAGTAGGACAAAGCGTACCCTACTCATCATCTCTGGGGTGATTGTACCAAGATAAATTCCGAGAATTGATCTAAGTTCTTGGATACTATTTTTTTTTATGGTGCAACAGGATGTGCTAAGAGCCACCAGGGATAGGGAGAGGTGGAAAGCCATGATTGCGTATGTCCCGAAAGGATAGGGCACATAGAAGAAGAAAATGTTATCAGGGAATCTATCAAACGGATGGGAGTTCTATAAACGAGACGTGCGAGAAAAAAAAACTATTAGAATAGAATCGATTTTTTAAATTTAACTACTTCGATAGTGTAGATATTAGCTCTTGTTTTAAAAGCATTTTGTCAAATGAAATGAAGCTTTGTAAATAATGGCAAAGGACGCGTTCCAGAATCTGAGTAAAGTACTAACACACAGGAAAATTTCATTAGAAACAAAGAAAAGAGTGCTGCATTGCTATGTGATGTCAGTTCTTCAATACGGCAGTGAATGCTGGACAATATCATCGAAAATGAGGACAAAACTGGAAGCAGCGGAAATGTGGTTCTACAGAAGGATGCTGCGGATATCGTGGACTGAGCATGCATGAGGTGTTAGAAAGAATGGCAACAAAAAGGAAATTAATACTGAGCATCAGGAAGAGACAACTGAAGTTCCTGAGACATGCAATAAGCTTGGAGAACCTGATACTGACAGACAAGATAGAAGGAAAAAAAGACAAAGGAAGGCAGCGGATAACATATTTGCAGGGCCTGATCAGGTGGATGACGGAACGGGGGTTGCCAGGAGTCACAGGAGCGAACATACTAAGAGCCACAAGGGATAGGGAGACGTGGAGAACCATAATCGCCTACGTCCTGAAGGGACAGGGCACATAGAAGAAGAACAACAACTAATCTTACCGATATATACAAGTAAATAATTACCTGAATTAACACCTTTTTTTTCAGTAGTAAATTCGTTAACAGTTCGGCGTCTCAACAGGTAACCTGCATAAACGTAAACGGCTAGAAACTCAACCAGAAGTTGGATCGATAGTCTAATTTTAGAAATTACCGTCTAAAGATACATTCTCCCAGGTTGCATTGGCACCGTAACGACACAGCTACCGATAGAAATGTTCCGTTCTTTCTTGCCTGCCACGCGTACCTACAATATCTTTTCTTTCTCTCAGTCTGTCTTTATGTCTGTTTTAATCTTTGTTTCTCTTTACTTCTTGATACGTCATTTTCCTGATAATTCCATCTTCGTGCGTTTTACTTGCGCTTCTTCTTTGCTACTTCTCTATCAAATAGTCGTCTTTCTTTCTTTCTTTCTTACGATTCTTTCTTTCTTTCTTACGATTCTTTCTTTCTTTCTTTCTTACGATTCTTTCTTTCTTTCAATCCTACGATTCTTTCTTTCTTTTCTTTTCTTTTTCCCTGCTACGAAATCCTTCTTTCTTTCTTTCTTTCTTTCTTTTCTTTTCTTTTTCCCTGCTACGAAATCTTTCTTTCTTTCTTTCTTACAATTCTTTCTTTCTTTCTTTTCTTTTCTTTTTCCCTGCTACGAAATCCTTCTTTCTTTCTTTCTTTCTTTCTTTCTTTCTTTTTCCCTGCTACGAAATCCTTCTTTCTTTCTTTCTTTCTTTCTTACGATTCTTTCTTCCTTTCAATCCTACGATTCTTTCTTTCTTTTCTTTTCTTTTTCCCTGCTACGAAATCCTTCTTTCTTTCTTTCTTTCTTTCTTTCTTTCTTTTCTTTTCTTTTTCCCTGCTACGAAATCTTTCTTTCTTTCTTTCTTTCTTTCTTTCTTTCTTTCTTTCTTACAATTCTTTCTTTCTTTCTTTCTTTCTTTCTTTCTTTTCTTTTCTTTTTCCCTGCTACGAAATCCTTCTTTCTTTCTTTCTTTCTTTCTTTCTTTCTTTCTTTCTTTCTTTCTTTCTTTCTTTCTTTCTTTCTTTCTTTCTTTCTTCTTTCTTTCTTTTCTTTTCTTTTTCCCTGCTACGAAATCCTTCTTTCTTTCTTTCTTTCTTTCTTTCTTTCTTTCTTTCTTTCTTTCTTTCTTTTCTTTTTCCCTGCTACGAAATCTTTCTTTCTTTCTTTCTTTCTTTTTCCCTGCTACGAAATCCTTCTTTCTTTCTTTCTTTCTTTCTTTCTTTCTTTCTTTTCTTTTCTTTTTCCCTGCTACGAAATCTTTCTTTCTTTCTTTCTTTTTCCCTGCTACGAAATCCTTCTTTCTTTCTTTCTTTCTTTCTTTCTTTCTTTCTTTCTTTCTTTCTTTCTTTCAATCCTACGATTCTTTCTTTCTTTCTTTTCTTTTTCCCTGCTACGAAATCCTTCTTTCTTTCTTTCTTTCTTTCTTTCTTTCTTTCTTTAATCCTACGATTCTTTCTTTCTTTCTTTCTTTCTTTCTTTCTTTCTTTCAATCCTACGATTGTTTCTTTCTTTCTTTCTTTTCTTTTTCCCTGCTACGAAATCCATATTTACTTTCTTCTCTGCCATGAATTCTTTCTTTCTTTCTTTCTTTCTTTCTTTCTTTCTTTCTTTCTTTCTTTCTAACATCGACGCCCTACCCTTAACCGGTGTCGTTTCCGGCGCATGATTATAACATGTCACCTCCGTACGAATTTCGACAACGTTTAAAAACGATGAAATGAAAGAAAGTTTTAATTATATTAACACGTAATTAAATCGATAATTTCAGCGTTTAATGAGGAAAATGCCTTTATTTTACGGAGCAACAGTTAATTTTCAAAGGAATTTCCTTCCGTTAATTCATGAGTGATGCATTCATTCATTCATTAATTCATTCATTCATTTATTTTTAAATTGTCACAATTTTTTTTAGCTGATAATGTTTTTGTGATACAAGTCTTACTAATTAACCCATATCGAGAACAGAGAAAAGGTGCATTAATTCCTTTTTAAATGCATTTTCGCGTAAGTGAAAATAACGAACCCGACTAGAATTGAAAGTTGGCTCTTCAGTCAACAATTCCGAACCATTATTCATTAAACTAGCCGGACATCTAAGCTTACAGCAGCTGGTATTACGAATTTGTCACTATTGGAGAGTAGCTAGTACCACTTCAGCACGCTGACCGATGGACTGGCTCATAACCTAAAAGAGTCCACGAATATATATTTAAAGGGTTGTTTTAATAAGTTGCGACTGATCAGTTCGGACTGATTTACTTCATTGCTTATTCAATATTTGAACCCACCCCTCTTTTGATCGTAAGTTTTGTCTTGTTAATTGTTTCTAAATTATTGTTCTCAATTTATCTATATATCCATTAGCACCGGATTCTGTGCTGAATAAATATATTAAACATACATTCTTCTCCGTGTATGATTCACCTCGACGATACAACAGTCACCAATCTTGGTACTAACCAGGCTCAACATTGCTTAACTTCAGTGATTTTACGGGAACCGGTGTTTGAACATGATATGGCCGTAAACAGCACTTTGTTCAATATCAGTCATCGATGCTACTTAAATTGACTGGTTCGCGTATATAAAAACGGGGGGAATAATTTATTTTAAAATTTTATAAATTAACATTCGAAATCCGAAGAGTATATAGTATTGATCCACATACATGGCTGTGAATGCTAGACCATGGTTCGGCAAATTACGGAATGCGTGTCCCATTTGGCACGCCAAGGAAATTCAAATGGCACGATTTGTTGGACTAAGGAAGTCTCTGGAAAACGAAAATTTAGAAAAGTTTGATGCTATTTTGCACAATTAGTAAGGATATATATATATATACAAGTCTTGAAGTGACGCCGTGCTGGAAAAAGTATATCTGTGTAATATTATTCTGGCTGAGTGGAGCTCAAATCGACTATGCCAACTGACGCGGTATTCTCTGTGTAACTTCGGTAGTGTTCGGTAACTTACGGATCAGTCGCTATGTCTCTAACAAATCTCTCTATGGCAGGAGTATATGTATACTCAAGTCGAGTCCATTATCATAGAAAAAGGGGAGGTCCCACAACAGTAACAAGGTATGTTGCTGCTATTGAGAAATTGGCTAAGACCATGCAAGGGCACGGCTCCTATTATTAATAAAAACTTAAAAAAACTTTTTTGTTTTTAAAAGTTTTTTTAAAGTTTTTATTAATAATGGGAGCCTTGCCCTTGCATGGTCTTAGCCAATTTCTCAATATCAGCAACATACCTTGTTACTGTTGTGGGACCTCCCGCATATATATATATATATATATAAAACTATGAACAGGTAGGAAAAAGTGTATTTAATCTGACATGTTTCACGTTAACAAGCATTCGTCTTTAACTTATTCTATTCAAGTTGCCGGATTCCGATTCATATATTCAACTCATATCCAACTATATGAAATATATTGTAGAAAAAGCATATTGACCTTGACTTGTATAAAAATATGTATACTGTTCGCACACTAAACGAATTTAAAACCCTAAGTCCGTATATAGTTAGAAAAAGGTTGCCAGCTCCTATGCTAGGCAAGTGCTTCGCAGATAAAAAGGCGACTTAATGTAATAGAAATATTTTTCTACAGAAGGATACTGAAAATGACGTTTTTTTTTTTGTTTTGTTTTTTTTCAATTGGAGTAGATAGACTGAACTATCGCCCGGTTCACAATCCACCCACGTCTATTGAACGGGTGAAGTGGCTCATCCCTTGTTCCCTGTTTAGGATGTGGTTTCCGGCTTTCTCTTTTCCAATCTTTTCACTCTTACGTAGCCCCCTGCACATCAGTGGCGTTACCGCCTTGCTCGGGGTGATATGATTTAAAAAAAAAAAAAGATCGAGCATGTAAACAAAGAGGAACTCTTTAGTAAAAGAGAGAATAAAAAGGACACAAAATCGGAAATAGACTAAAGTTTCTCGGATGCATGATACATGAAGACTGGAAGAATTTGACACTCATAAGACGAATCGATGATGAAAGAGAAATGGGGAGTCAGCGGGGTGCCTACTTGACGAGCTTCTGTTAATGGATATTAGAATGGCAAGTGAGAGAGATGGTAAAAAAAAAAAAGAAATATTACTAATTGCTACAATGTCTTAGAACACGTGGAGAGTCATAACCGCCCACTCCCTAAATAATATATAGAAGAATACCTACCGTTATCTACATTTATATGAAACGAAAAACATTGAAATTTTTTAAATGACTTTACAAAGTGTCCTGTTCATGATGAAATGACATCGCCAAAACAGTACATGACCTCATAAAGAGTTATCTATAATTTATAGTTATTGATAAATATTACGCTGTAAAACTAGACCCACGTCCTTGCTAATTGCATAAAATTACAAACTGGAGAAAAAGACAGCATCAGTAGGACGCAATTACCAATTTCGGTTCGGAATTCTAATTAAAAAAAAAAGTCCGGAACTACAACGGCCGAAATGTCGTGAATATGACAGTAAAGATGAGGACATCAGTCCGAACAATGTAAATAGTGTAAATAATTACAATACATCATCTCAAAAATATAAACAAATCCAGAATAATTTCGGAACGTAGAACGGTCGAAACGTCGTGAATATGACAATAAAGATGGGGACATGGGTCCGAACAATGTAAATAGTGTAAATAATTACAATACATCATCTCAAAAATATAAACAAATCCAGAATAATTTCGGAACGTAGAACGGTCGAAACGTCGTGAATATGACAATAAAGATGGGGACATGGGTCCAAACAATGTAAATAGTGTAAATAGTTACAATACATCATCTCAAAAATATAAACAGATCCTGAAGAATTTCGGAACGTAGAACGGTCGAAACGTCGTTAATATGACAATAAAGATGGGAACATGGGTTCAAACAATGTAAATAGAAATATAGACAAACTCTGAAGAAGTTCGGAAGGTACAACGGTCGAATCGCCGCAAATGTGACAATAATGATGAGAACAACAGTCCGAACAGGGATATAGGCAAATATAATTATAACACTATAGAAATACCAGGAGTTTTTTCTCCATATATCAAAATACAGAACTACTAAATATCAACCCCTGGTCTGAGGATTATTCATAATTTGTGAAAAATTGATAGTTAAAATTAGTCGTCACAAAATATCTATCTTTAATAATATTTGTGGCTAAAACGATCGTTTTCAGGTCCGGGTTCAAATCTCACCATGGTCGATTTGCCAGGAAGATGCTTTGTTGATGTTATCGGTCTGGGGGAGACGATCCCAGCATGCCGCATCTTTGGAAAGTGCCTGAAAACCATCTAAACTTATTTATAAATGGAAAGTTGTGTGTGTGTGGGGAGGGGGTGTATCCGTTACCTATAGACTCCAAAACGGCTGAACCAATTTTCTTGAAAATTTACACAGTTGTACTATAAGCGTCTGCTAGTGTTCTTAGCTAAGTTTTGTGTCAAGGCACCCCCGATAAATATCGATAATCGAAAAATCGGGTTATAGAAGGAGTGGTCCGATTTTAATCAAATTTGATACACTCATAGACAAAGACATAAAAAACGATATTCAGACAATTCAAGGTTGCAGTTCTTACAATAGTGCAGAAAATTTGATATCGATACCATGAAATCAAAATTTGACTTACATCCATTCATTTTTCTTTCAGTCTACGGTTTTTTTTAAATGGAAGCAACTATTGCTTTTTAGTCTTTCGTGCCAACGTCCAAAGAGTCTGAGCTCCAGGACTATGGATTATTAGTTTTAAAGCTTTCATTACACCCGAGCAACGCCGGGCTATACTGCTAGTACAATATATAGTTAACCCAAACCTTGTGAGTAAATGAGTAGACGGAACTTCTAGCCGGTTGAGCACGAAGTAACAAGTCATCGTGACCGAAGGTTTGTGTGTGCTGTTATGGTTCAGACTGTTAATCTAGATAACGCACACTCTCTCAGAAATTGGAAGTGATGTATAGTTGCATTATAAACCACAATTGGGCTATGCGAGTATTGAACAAAATAAAATGTGCCTGAGCAGTTGTCTGTAACAGGGATGAATTAGTTGATTAGTAGACCGGCAGCTTCGGATACGAATGACCATCAATCAATTTATATCTGTGTGCGTGTGCGTGTGTACACGTACGCGATGGGGTTTTCCAAAATCTTAATTATCTCGAAGGTAGGAACGAATGTTTTTGATTTATTTGTATTTTGGATAAACACTTTTATCTTTCAATCGAATTTGCTTTTACAGGTCGTCCTGACCTGTCATCAAAGAATATCTTCCTCCTCGCGACGATATTTATCATTTCAATGCTTCATCGACGCACACGATAGGGACATCTTCATAGGAGACATTGCAGCAGGCGATCCTGGATTTGCTTTGACCTAGTCAGTTCCGGGATCCAAAATTCAATTACAGATCGTTACTTCGATTTCCGATGATGCGTTTTTCCGGTCTTCTTCAGTTGCATAAATTATTTTAATTGTGGTTTAGAAAGCAAATCACCAGAATAGATCAAGAACAATTATATGTCAAACAGTTTAATACTTATTTCGTCTCCTCGCTAAGACGTGATGTGACACAAGGTTGAGTTTCGTGTGATGAACCCGAACACGCACGTTTGGGTAAGGGCCAAAAATTGCCCAGCCTCCGCAACCTTCGGTTTCGTTGGCATGGATATTGACCACTGCTCTAGTTTAATGTGGTGGTTCAGCATCAATTATCTGCTCCCTGGAACCGGGCACCTCTCAATATTCATTTTTCTCAGAAGCGAAACTCTCCTCAGAGGCAGACACAACTGAGTCGCAATCTTCCCGAGGACAGTTGATTTTCTAAGCACCACTTAGATGTGACACAAGGCCGAAAGAATGGGGTGCTTAGTGAGGATGGAACTCACTACTCAGTTGTAATGCCTCTGCTATTCACCTAGGAGTTCGTGACAGAACACAATGGAGAATCTTTAATTTGATCGATACAGACTTGGCAGCTCGACTGCAGTCGCTATCTCACCGGCGTGACGTGGTTTCCTTGTGCCTCTTCTATGAATACTTTCACGGCTTCTGTTCCAGTGAACTTAGATCACTGGTGCCTCCTAGTTATGAATTTACACGGTCTATTAGATTAGCAACTAGGTCCCACCCTTTTACAGTGAAACCGCAATTTCTACTTTAACTGCTTCTTTTCTCTCACCTCCCGCCTGTGAAACTCCCTTCTACATACTTGCTTCCTCGACAGCTACAATCTTCAGGAATTTAAATGTAAGGTCAATAGACATCTATCTCACTAACACGCATCCATTTTCTCAAGCTCGTTTTTCATCGACTCCACTCCCATCTTCGGTATTCTCATCCGTCTATGGCCCTCCTCCTGACATTTCTCATAACAAACCCTCCTTTCTCATCACTTTCCCCAATGTAATCCCACTGCACAACAGTGGCAGTAGAATGCCTTGCTTGGAGTGAGATAATTAAAAAAAAATAGATGCTAGCAAGACAAGCTTACTAACCATTACACCACGTCGGGGTGCCCTATTGATTTCTAAGCGCCGAAGACTTGGCAAAATAACTAACATGTGTTGCCTTCCCTCTACAAATATAAAATCGGCTATTTCTCAACATCTAGCAGAGAATATAGCATGTGCCAAGTCCTATAAGAAGTAGTCGTTTAAAATCTAAACTTATATAATAAATGGAACTTTGTCTGTATGTGTGTGTATGTGTCCGTTACTTATAGACACCAAAGCGGCTGAACCGATTTTCTTGAAAATGTTCACACTTGTACTGTAAGCGTCTGCGAGTGTTCTTAGCTAAGTTTTGTGTCGAGGTACACCCGATAAATATCGAAAATCGATAATCGAAAAAATCTGGTTATAGAAGGAGTGGTCCGATTTTAATCAAATTTGATACACTCATAGACAAAGACATAAGAAACGATATTCAGAAGTTTCAAGGTTGCAGTTCTTACAATAGTGCAGAAATTAATAATATATATATCGTTGTGTGTGTTTCTGTTTATCTGCCTGTATCTGTATTTTTTCAGCCCTTTTATTTTAGTATTTGCTTCGGGTTTGGCTCTAAGTAGGTATAATTGTAGTTCTTAGTCTCAGTTATGATACCATTTACTCAGAGGACTTATTTAGCCTTCAAAATTCAGTTTACAATGAAAAAAACTTAGTTGATATCGATACCATGAAATCAAAATTTGACTTACATCCATTCATTTTTCTTTCAGTCTACGGTTTCGCTTTAACTGGAAACAACTATTGCTTTTTAGTCTTTCGTGCCAACGTCCAAAGAGTCTGCGCTCCAGGACCATGGATTAGTTTTAAGGCTTTCATTACACCCGAGCAACGCCCGGCTATACTGCTAGTTATCAATAATTGAAATTCACCTGTAGGATGTTTGTGTGTGTGTGTCTGTTTATGTCTGTATGTCCTTTATAGAAATTCACAATTTTTATCCGATTCTCACCAAACTTCACACAAATATTCTTTAGTCTGAGCTCCAGGACCATGTATTAGTTTTCAAGCTTTCATTACACCCGAGCAACGCCGGGTTATACTGCTAGTAAAGCAAGAAAAGGAAGAGAAAAAATGAAGCGAGTAAAGAAATGAAAGAAATATTGCATGAAAGAAATCAAGAAAATGATAACAAAATTGAGAAAAAAAAAAAGCACTGAAGCGCAAGAAATTAAAGAAAGTGAAAGAAAGCAAAAAATTGAAATGGCGTAAATGAAATAAAGGAAGCAACAAGAGAAAAAGAAAAAGAAAAAGAAAAAATGAAGTAAGGAAAAAAATGAAGGGGAAGTAAGAAAGAAAAATAAATTAAAGAAAAGAATGAAAAAAAAATCTTATAAAGAGATAATGAGAGAGACAACAACGGAAAAAAAGACAAAAGAAAGAATTAAAATTAAAGAAACGAAATAAAATGAATGAAAGAAAAACATCAAATGAATGAATAAAGCGAAAAAAGAAAGAGAAAAAAGAATTAAGTAAGGAAAAAAAATTAGAAGAAAGGGACAACAGATTTGAGAAAGAAAATAAGAAAGATAGATCGAAATAAATGAAACCATGGAAAACGAATGAAAGACACAAAGAAAAACGAAAGAATAAAAGAATGAAAGAAAGAAAGAAAGAAAGAAAGAAAGAAAGAAAGTAAAACGAAGGAATAAAAGAAAGAAAGAAAAATAGAAAGAATAAAAGAAAGAAAGAACGAATAAAAGAAAGAAAGAAAGACAGAACATAAAAGGAAAGAATAAAAAAGAAAGAAAGAAAGAAAAAAGAAAGAGAAACGAAAGAATAAAAGAAAGAAAGGAAGACAGAAAGCAAAACGAAAGAAAGAAAGAATAAAAGAAAGAAAGAAAGAAAGAAAAACGAAAGAATAAAAGAAAGAACGAAAGACATAAAGTGAAACGAAAGAATAAAAGAAAGAAAGAAAAAGAAAGAAAGAAAAAAGAAAGAAAGAAAAAAGAAAGCATATAAGAAAGAAAAAAAATCGAAAGAATAAAAGGAAGAAAGAAAGACAGAAAGTAAAACGAAATAATAAAAGAAAGAAAGAAAAAAAGAAAGACGACAGAATAAAAGAAAGACAGACAGAAATTTAAACGAAAGAATAAAAAAGAAAGAAAGAAAGGAAGACAGAAAGTAAAACGCAAGAAAGAAAGAAAGAAAGAAAGAAAAACGAAAGAAAGAAAGAAAGAAAGAACGAAAGACAGAAAGTAAAACGAAATAATAAAAGAAAGAAAGAAAGAAAAAAAGTAAAACGACAGAATAAAAGAAAGAAAGAAAGAAAGAAAGAAAGAAAGACAGACAGACAGAAAGTAAAACGAAAGAATAAAAGAACGAAAGAAAAAAGAAAGAATTAAATTGGAATAAAATAAAGAAAGCAACAGGAGAAAGAGAAATGACGTAAAGAAAAACGAATTAAAGGGAAGTAAAGAAAAAGTATAAAAAAAATGTGGAAAGAGTCAGGAGAAGAGAGGGAGAAAGAATCGTGATGGAGTAAAAAGAAATAAAGAAAGCAACAAAAGAAAGAGAAAACGAATAAAAAAAGAAGAACAGGTAAGAAAATAAAAAAGAATAAAGGGAAAGAATAGAAAGAAAAAAGAAAGTGTATAAAAGAAATAAAGAAAAACACAAGAAGAAAGAAATAAAGAAATAGAAAGAAAAAAACGACGGAAAATGAATGAAAAAGAAGAAGAAGAAAATCATATCAGTATAAAGAAAATAGTGAAATTAATAAAAGAATGAAAGAGAATGAAAAATGATTCTCGAAAAAAGAGAAAAGAAAGAATGAATAAATAAAACAATGAAAGAAGATACCCAACAGAAGAAAGAAAAAAATATATATGTAGAAACATATATAATTAATTACGCTGGGACGACCGTGAAAAGAAAATCGATTGATTCTATAAAAAGACGGATATAACGAACTGAATTCAAGGTCAAATCGGAATAAATCACCAGATAAAGAGGCAAGCCCTTCCTACCTGGATGACTGGAGCAACATACTCTTCCAAGATTATTTAGTCATGTGCTTTACTATTCTATCTTAATAAACAGAAAGAAAAAAGAAAGAATACAAGTGAAAAGAAATTAAACAAGTTAGTCGCTAAACGACGAAGAAACGAAGGTCAAGGTCGCTCTGTCGTTTTTCCCCCAACCCCATTGACGTAGAAATCTACCTACACACACGTTTGCGTCGAGTCCAACACTACTGTCCATGCAGGTCTACTCCAATCAAGCGCAAGCAACGAAACAGTATTTCCTCTGCGCCCCACGCCAGTTCACCCACCCTTACCGTCCGATAGTCGCCCTTTTTCCTGCACTAAATTTTCTGCTTTCTTTCCAATCGATGCTTGTTCGGAATGCAAGCCGATTGCTTGCTGTGACCTGGTTGGCTGGCGAGCCCCGTTGAATCGTGTCGAGGCCCGGGAATTTGCCGGGTTGGCAGTGTGGAAAGGGATTTTCAGCATCCGGGAACTTGGGTTGAGCTGGGATACACTCGGAAGACTACCTGGTTTCTCTCTCTCTCTCTCTCTCTCTCTCTCTCTCTCCCATTCTTCTGAATATGTTGAGACCAAATTGCTTGGTGCATTGAAATGTTGCGACAAATCTGTAAAGGTACCCGGCACATTTTCCTTAATTACCATATTATTTCTGCATTTGCTTATATAACAGTCTTTCTATCTATCTATCTATCTATCTATCTATCTATGGCTTCTTTCGACAATCAAATCTTTTTTGTTTATCTATCTATCTATCTATCTATCTATCTATCTATCTATCTATCTATCTATCTATCTATCTATCTATCTATGCCAGTCTCTTTTATTCTATCTATCTATCTATCTATCTATCTATCTATCTATCTATCTATCTATCTATCTATCTAACTTGCTCATATTCAAAGAGATATCTGATTATCTATCTCAGTCTTATCATAATTATCTACTCGCCATCGTCTAACTGTTTATTAATCTGGTTGTTTTTAACAATCATCTCTTTCTATCTATGATGGTCTAGTTAATATTTATCTGGCTATCCCCCTATCAGACTGTCTCAGTATCTTTGTCTCTCACTCTCTCTCTCTCTCTCTCTCTCTCTATATATATATATATATATATATATATATGCATTTGATTAGACAACTTTATTAATAAAATCTATTGGTACCCATTCTTGAGAAAACCTGTTGATCTTTATTAATTATCTTTCAGTGCACTACCTATAGACGTTAGAGACGCTGCTTAATAACAGGTCGTTTTCTGAAATACGCGGAACGACTAAAATAATGTTTGAAGTAACACACACACACACACACACACACACACACACACACACACACACACACACACACACATATATATATATATATATATATATATATATTTAAAAAATATATATACTGTTTGAAGTGCATAATATCTGTGTGTATGTATGTGTGTGGCTTTCTGAGGAATTAATAGATTTATTTCGAATCTAACATTTTATAACTTTCAAATACTTCGTATTTGAAAGAGACATCTCCTTCTTAGAAGTAATGTATATTGTTGAAAAATAAAATGGGGCATATATTTAATAAACGAAATATATACTATAATAACGTTTGATGCAATAATGTATATATATATATATATATATATATATATATATATATATATATATAGTCATCCGCACACAGATCTGTTTCGCTGTATCACAGCTCATCAGTACGGTTATAGAAAGAAGCGAGTTCCCCGTGGTTGTACAACGTAAAGAAAAAGTGCTCAAAGCCATATAAAATGGTTAAGCTTTTTCGTATTTACGAAATCATCAAACGATTTGATGACTGAGAAAATGCACGACATTTATAGTAGTGGTTGAAAAATGCACGCCTGAAATTAAATTGTTTTCTCTCTCTCTCTATCTGTGTGTGTGTGTGTGTGTTTAAATCCACCAACCTATTTTATTATGTATCTTAGTTTATCTATCTATCTATCTATCTATCTATCTATCTATCTATCTATCTATCTGTTAAGTCTGGTCATTATTATCTGTCTCTGACACTTGAGTGCAGTGTCTGCTCTGGTATAATATTACACATTGTCTGGCCGGAGTTCGGATCTATTTATCTGAACATCTAAACTTATTTATAAATTAAACTTTTTCTGTGTGTATGTGTGTGTGTGTGTGTGTGTGTGTGTGTGTGTGTGTGTGTGTGTGTGTCCGTTACCTATAGACTCCGAAACGGCTGAACCGATTTTCTTGAAAATTTACAGTTATACTATGAGCGTCTGCGAGTGTTCTTAGCTAGGTTTGGTGTTGAGGCATCCCCGATAAATATCGATAATCGATAATCGAAAAAATCGGGTTTATAGAAGGAGTGGTCCGATTTTAATCAAATTTGATACACTCATAGACAAAGACATAAGAAACGATATTCAGAAGTTTTAAGTTTGTAATTCTTATAATAGTACAGAAAATCGGTAATATATATATATATAAAAGGCAAGATGTTTGTGTGTGTGTTTGTTTATCTGTTTGTATATCCTTTATACAAATCCACAATTTTTATCCGATTCTCACCAAACTAAGCTCCAGGACCATGGATTAGTTTTAAAGCTTTCATTACTCCGGAACCACGCCGGGCTACACTGCTTCTTCTTCTTCTTCTTCTATGTGCCCTGTCCCTTCAGGACGTAGGCGATCATGGCTCTCCACGTCTCCCTATCCCTTGTAGCTCTTAGTATGTTTGCTCCTGTTGCTCCTGGCAACCCCCGTTCCGTCATCCACCTGATCAGGCCCTGCAAATATGTTATCCGCTGCTTTCCTCTGTCTCTCCTTCCTTCTATCTATCCAGTCAGTATCAGGTTCTCCAGGCTCTCCTTCCTCATTGCCTGTCCCAGGAACTTCAGTTGTCTCTTCCTGATGCTCAGCATCAATTTCCTTTTTGTTGCCATTCTTTCTAACACCTCGTCGTTGCTTGTACGCTCAGTCCACGATATCCGTAGCATCCTTCTGTAGAACCACATTTCGGCCGCTTCCAGTTTTGTCCTCATTTTCGATGATATTATCCAGCATTCACAGCCGTATTGAAGAACTGACATCACGTAGCAGTCTAGAACTCTTTTCTTCGTTTCTATTGAGATTTTCCTGTGTGTTAGTATTCTGATAAATACGCTTTTAATCCTGGATACTGGTCTGATGTTTTGTACTTCTGCATTCGATGGCTGGGGCGGATCTCAGATCAACCTGTAGCATTTGAGTACAATCACTGTTCCGGATAATGCCACGCATGGCTTGGATGGTATTGGAGTTTTTTGTTTTTTGTTTTTTTCATCCGAAGTTATTCTCGTAAATACACTTGTAATATAGGATGCTGGTCTGAGGTTACGCACTTCTGCATTCGATGGTTCAGACTAATCTCAAGTCAAAACTCTGGTGTAACCGGCTTCTTTTGATGGTATGGTGTTAAATATTAGAGCAATGTCTATGCAATGGACACCTAGAAATCACTAGCAATGGCGCTCCTAGACATTCCTGGATTCTCATTGAAAATGTTCTTCATCTGCTGTACAAGTCCTAGGGTTTTCTGTGAAAACATTTTGCGTTTTGCACAACTGGCAAAACAATCCCGATTCCAACTTCTTTTATATTTTGCGGACAAACGACCTGGCGACTTTTTAAAAAAAGGTGCAATCTGAACAAAGCCGGTGCATTGCGATCCTCGCTATCTTATTAAAATCTTCTTTTTTTTTTTACCTACATTAATATGCACGTTTAAATTAAACTTAGGACAACTATTAAAGAATGAAAAATTTTCGCGGATTTTGAATTCCTTCTAGAGTCTTGTTTTTTTTTTTGTGTTTTTTTTTTCATGTTGTTTTCGTCTGGATGTGCGTTGTGGTGCATTGGATATCGGCTCGGAATGAGAAATCGGGAAGCCGAGTTCGGATTCCAGCCAAATTCATTGTATTCACTTGCGCACAAATGCCCTTCAGTCAGTGAAGTGCCATACGTGAAACACATATATAAATACATATGTACATACATACATACATTCATATATACATACATATATATATATATATATATATATATATATACATATATACACACATATATACATAGATACACATATACATTCAGATATACATACATAGATATATACATAGATATATACATACATATATACATCCATACATATATACATCCATATGCACATACATACATATATAGATACATACATATATGCATATATATATACGTACATACATACATACCTACATACATACATACATATATAAATACATATATACATACATATATACATACATACACATATACATACATATATACGTACATACATGCATACATACATACATACATACATACATACATACATACATACATACATATATATATAAATACATATATACATACATACATATGTTGCTCCGCCTTGCCAAACGAGTGCCCTCCCCCGCCTGCTCATCTCGGTCGTAGGAGTTTCGAACAGATGGATGCTGAGATTTGAAGGAATATCTTATAATATTTTTAAAGTGACAAAACTTTGTACAACGGCAAAGCCACTCTCTCGATATCAGCCGTCGAGTTCCAGCAACAAACAAGGCTAGATAACTGGTGACATATCAACTGCAGGTTTAACTTCTCCTGAGTGAAAAATCAACCAAGGTTAACAAGTTTCACCAACCCGGAGCAGACTGGTTTTGAGGCGCCTGTAGCTTGTCTTTCATCCCTTCTCCGGTTAGTTTGAAACATCTCCGACATGAGAAGGCCAGGAGCTCGATTTGGTTGTCAGAGGCTATTTCAGACGCTGCGAGTGGGGCATTTTATAGACTGCAGGGTGCTCAGAACTGAAGTCACTCCGGCAATAACGACCTTGGAAATACCTACCTACCTACCTACCTACCTACATACATACATACATACATAAGAGTCTGTTATTTTTTCCGAGAACAACCGTCTGCTAAGGTGGCTGTCTAATCCCTGCTGCATGCACCTGCTCAGGCATATTTGTGTTCGTCCAACATCAACTATGCTGAGTGGACATTATTCAGTGTTTCTGGGGGAGAGAGCAAATAATCTGGCGTTATCAGCAGTTTAAAATGAGCTAACACGCTCAAACCGTCAGGCATGATGACATGTGACTTCGTGTTAACAAACTGATCAACTAGTTCTGAACCCTTTACCTAATTTCGACTAAAAGCATTTAACGGTTTTCATGCACTTCCCAATGGTGATGCGACACAGCCCAACAATATCAGGAAGTCATCTTTCTAACAAATCGACCATAGTGTCGATAAACAAAGGTTATAGCCACACACACACACACACACACACACACACACACACACACACACACACACACACACACACACACACATAAATGGTGTTGAGTCTTGATAATGTTTAGCGCCAAGATTGTTGTTTTTAGTAGATTTACTGACAAGAAGTAATTTGGCAGTTAACGTAAAAACATCCACCATCAGCGATGTTATCATTGTTTAGCAAAGTTTTATGTCAACACAAGATAAAATCGTCGCTGATGGTGGATGTTTTTATGTTAACGTCCTTTCTGAAGATGGTTCATTGAGCCGAAAGCTTAGAACCAACTTAATAAAAACTATCCAAATGTTGAAGAATTTTTGTCTATATTTTCACCTGAAATTAAAGCTAAAATACGCTCTTTAGAACAGCTCATGATTAAACATAATAGACATTCAACAATATATATATATTGTTAAATATATTTGTTTAACCCAATCCTCAACTTAACGACATCCTATCTCCTTCACGCTTTTCGTCTATCAAGCTAGACACGCCAATCCCCCATCATTTCACTTACAAAGAAAAAAACAAAAATAGACTGATCTTAAAAGAATTCTCAAATCTTGACCGTTATTTATTTTTGTCCCCTCCTTTATCCCAGTTTTTCTTCATTTTAAAGTTGAAACGTGTCGTTGAGGAGACGTGAATTCCCTATTAGAGATTTCCTGTCGAAATGTGCATTCGACATTTTTGAATTTTGAAAATTTTCTCGAATTTATATTGGCTCTGTAATCTTAAGTATATCGAGCACTTCTCTTGTATCATGTTTTATTATTAAAAATTTTTTAATATTAATTAGGATCAGGTTCTTGGAATTTACCTACATACTTTTCCATTTCGGATAAAAGAAATATATATATATATATATATATATATATATATATATATATATATATATATATCAAAAAAATCTATAGTGAGCCAAAACCTACCGCGGTTTCACACTACGATCCGTAGTGTGAAACCGCGGTAGGTTTTGGCTCACTATAGATTTTTTTGTGTGTTTTTGCTCTACTATTGTATCTTTTCTTTCGTACTTTGTATTGAGCACTTTTTCTTGTGTTTGGTTCCGTTTGGGTTTTTTTCTTTACTGCGGAGTATTGAATGTTTTGTTCTTGTTCCGCGGGTTTCTTTTTTTTCTCCCCATTTATCCGACGTCTTAGTACACCGGATTGTAACGGATTTAGGTTCTGTTTCTTGCTGGTTTTTTCGGAGGTTTATTTTAGTATAAATTTACGGCCTGCATACTTACAGAGTCTATTTAGTTATTATATATATATATATATATTACTTCAAGATAAAGGGACTTTCTCCTCATTAATGTTTTCATTATATATGTGACAATAATAATAATATTAATTATAATAATTTCGAAATAATTTCACATAAAGTTTTCTTCAAACTCTTTGTTACTAGTTTTATACAATGTGCGTGCAACTGGAAATTGCTTGGAGTGCCACGTGGTTGTTGAACCCTAATCTAATAGGTTAAATAGTTTCTGCATCCGAGCTATATATATATATACGAGTGGACCGTATTGTAGCAAAACATTACTGCAAAAAAAGTAAAGAGAATGAAATGAGCCGACGCAGCCTCCTCATCGTGTCTTTCTCTGACAGGAGGTATATATATATATATATATATATATATATATATATATATATATATATATATTCTTCATATGTAAACGCAACCCAAGTTTCTACCATGTTTTTTCTTTAGACGGTTTGCACTGAAATTATATTGAACACTTTTAAATACAACTGTGTACTGGTCTAATTTTATTATGACCAAAAATAAAGCAATTAAACAATGATATATATATATATATATATATATATATATATATATATATATATATATGTAAATTATAAATATGTATATTATATAATATATATAAGAAATAATACTCAGACTAACTAAATCACCGCAAAATCTGAAGTTGAACACCGTGCTAAAATTGTCAAGAAACTTAATTCACTATACAATGGCACGACTGTGTGTTAATATTTACTCTTTGATAATGGCTTATGTGAGCCGAAAGCTTAGACCCGATAAAAAATTCAACAAATACTGTGATTTTTGTTGTCTTTCAACGACATCACCATCAAGTATATCAGACGGTATGAACGAATCCTACACAAAATTAATAGACAAAACTTGTCTATATTATTCAATGAAACCTGCATTAATGAAAAAATGCTGCCAAAACACACACACAATATATATATATATATATATATATATATATATTGCGCGAGAATGTGGCCGAGAATCGAGAAACCTCTATACGTCATCGTGCACAAGAACTGAACTTTTCACAACAACCTTCCATAGAATTTTGACTAAAAGTTTGTCTCTACAGGCTTACAAAATTTAATAGGCACAAGAACTGAAGTCTGCTCACTATTTGAAGCTTCGTACATTCGAGCAAAAAAAGTCGATGATTGATTTTTTGCAAAACATCATCGTTCGTGATGAAGCCCATTTTCATCATGATGGGTTCGTTAGTAAGCAGAATTTTCGGTTGATGAAAATTTAAGATTGTTGAAAAGTCACTGTATCCACAAAAGGTCACTATTTGGTGTGCATTTTTCACTAGCGGAATCATTGAGCCATATTTCTTCGGAAATGGTGCTGGGAACACTGTTACGGTAACAGGCGAGTGATAGCGTGACATGATAACCAACTTTTTATGGGCTGAATCGGATGCTATAGATGTCGAAGATTTGTGATTTCTATAGGACGGCACCACATGCCAAACAGACAATGCAACAATGGCTTTATTGAATGAGAAATTCCCAGGTCGCATCATCACTTGAAACAGTGATGTCAATTGGCCACCACGATCGTCCAACTTGGCGCCTTTAGATTTCTTCCTTTGGGATCATCTGAAAAGTAGGGCTCATGCCAACAAGCCAACAGCTGAAGGATGAGATAATAAGGCATATTGGTGAGATCGACGAGCAACCATGCAGAGACGTCATCAAAAATTTTGACCATCGAGTGGAGGTGTGCCGCCGAAGTCTTGGCAAACTTTTGGACGATATAATTTTCACACATAATTGCCATGAATCAAATAACATGATCCAATAGTGAAATCAATATATATATATATATATATATATATATATATATATATATATATATATATCTGGCAAGTAATCCTTCTTTCATGCAAGTTTCATTGAACACGATTGACAAGTATCTGCGATTAAACTCTTTACAAATGATACAAGTGAATTCTCTTTTGGATAATACATTATCCAAATAATCTGCACATATATATATATTATTATTAAATCTGAAAACAAAAACGGCTTCGAGGTAAATCACAACGAATACTATTAATATTAAATATTTTACTCATCCAGCCACAGGGTTCATTGGAATTTTTATCTTCTTCTTCTTCTTCTTCTTCTTCTTCTTCTTCTTCTTCTTCTTCTTCTATCTGCCATGTTTATCAGGAAGTGTAGCGATTATGGCCCTCCACGTCTCCCTATACCTGGTGGCTCTGAGCAAACTTTCTCCTGTTACCCAACCCAAACCCCACTATGCCATCAACCTGCTCTGGCCAGTCAAGTATGTTACACACTGCATTCCCCTGTTTCTCTTTTCCTTTATCTGACTTGTGAGTATCTGATTCTCCAAGCCCATCTTCCTCATTACATATTCCAAGAATTTTAGCTGTTTTTTCCGGATTATCAGTATGAATTACCTTTTCGTTTCCATCCTTTCCGAAACCTCATCATTGCTTACATGCTCCAGCATCCGGAGCATCCTTCTGTAGAATCAAGCATCCGGAGTATCCTTCTGTAGAACCAAATTTCAATTGCTTCAAGTTTTTCCTTCATCTTTGAGGAGATTCTTCTGCCATATTGAAAAGCAATCCTGTGCTCTCTCCTTTGTTTTTAGGGAAATTTTCCTGTTTCTTAATACTCTACTCAGTTTCTGGATTGCATCCAAGTCAATTCTTTTTCGGTCTCTGTGTCGCACTTTCCGTCTTTTGTTAGAAGATTTTAGATTTAGATTTTGTTATCCACCGCCTGTAGTTGGGCTCCTATTTTTACTAATGGCCATGCATTCTGTTGTCTTCTAGTTTATTTGTAGTCCTTTCTTCCCGTTTTCTTCAGCTACCTTCTTTAAAAGGTCTTGTACTTTCCTTTCCGTGTCTGCTATAATCACTGTATCATCTGCGCATCTTATATTGTTTAGAATGAGGCCGCCGAGGACGAATCCTGGCATAACTTCTAGGGTCCTCAAGATAGAATACATCGGGTGAAAAGACACATCCTTGTCTTACGCCCCTTTCTATGTTTCTATATCTTCTGAATTCATTTTTTGTTCGTATATAGGCAGTTTGCTGCCAGTAGAGTTTCTTGATTACTCTAATGTCTTTCTCAAATATGTCGAGGTTGCTGAGAATTTCTCTCAAATTTTTCTGACGTACTTTGTCGAACGCCTTTGCATAATCAATAAAATCAAAGGTTCAAGTCCTTTTTCATTGGTATTGCTTTTTCTGATAGCATCCTCAGCATAAAAATCGCATTCCTTGTTCCAGTGTCTTTTACGAAACCGCACTGTTCTTTTCTTGTCTCTGGCCTGATTCTGCTTTGTGCTATCATCAAGATTCGAATGATGAGTTTTTTATGTGGCCAATTAAACTGATTCTTTAGTGGAGTTCGAATTCGTTTCCACTTGGTTTCTTAGGCAGTGTTATGAAAATTAATCTGCTTAGGTCGTCTAGTATTACTCCAGAGTTATAGATTTCATTTATTATTTCTGTAATTTTCTCTTTGCCAAAATCGTCTAAAGCTGTCAGCATCTCTATTATAATGCCGTCTGTTTCTGCTGCTTCGTTTCTATTCAGTTTGGCCGTTGCAGTTTCCACTTCGATATTTATTATTTCCGGTCCGTCACCATCTTTGTGTATTATTGGTTACTCTCTTTTGACCTGGAAGTGATTTTTCATATATTCTTCTCATTTCTGGAGTATTTTTTCTTTCTCTTATATGATCTTTCCATTCTTGGATTTTATATATCATGTTGAAGTGCATGTTCTTTGTCCTGTCAGTTTCCTTATTTCTTTATGCATGTCTGCTTTATTAGTTTTGTGCTCAATGTCTCTACTTGTGCCATTCCCCTTTAGCCTGTCTGCATTTGCTTCTAATTTCCTTGGATAGTTCCCTGTACTCCATTTTATGTCTTGATATAATATTCTGCCTCCTTTGGATCATGTCAAGAATTTCTTCAGTCATCCACTCGTTTTTTCTTCTGCGTCTGATTTTCTTTTGGAAAATGTTGTTTGCTGATGTCATTAGTGCTTCCTTTAGTGTGTCTCATTTTCGAGTTTCCGTTTTCTATTTGTTCTTCGTATTTGTGACTCACACTAGGTGCTGCATTAGGTTTCCTCAGTCCCCGAATTTTCACCTTTAGTTTGCAGATGACTGGGAGGTGGTTGCTTCTACAGTCGGCACTTGGACAGGTTTTGCATTGAACCACTGCTGTTCTGAATTTCCGTATATGGTTATGTTATCGATCTGGTTTTGAGTGTCACCTCCTGGGCTTCTCCATGCCCAAAGGCGTCTTGGGTATTCTTGAAACCAGGTGTTGGTAATTACCTGGTTATTTACTGTGCAACATTGGACCCATTTAAGAGCCAATATTTATTAAATATTAGAAAATTCAAATTTTAAAAAATCGGATATCCATTTCGATGAGGGAATTTAGCACTCATTTCACCAGCGAGTAATGATTTGTTTATTTGTTATATATATATATATATATATATATATATATATATATATATATATATATACTAGCATTATATACTAGCATTATAGCCCGGGTGTAATGAAAGCTTTAAAACTAATCCATGGTCCTGGAGCTCAGACTCTTTGGACGTTGGCACGAAAGACTAAAAAGAATAGTTGTTTCCAGTTAAAGCGAAACCGTAGACTGAAAGAAAAATGAATGGATGTTTCAAATTCAAATTTTGATTTCCTGGTGTCGATATCAAATTTTCTGCACTATTGTAAGAACTGCAACCTTGAATTTTCTGAATATCGTTTCTTATGTCTTTGTCTATGAGTGT